>OMNW01031076.1:0-11111 GCA_900303245.1 Selene dorsalis | reverse complement strand
TTGCGAAATCAAGAGAGCGGGAATGTAAGAGAAAATCAAATGTAAGAACAAGAAAAGGAGACGAATATGTGTGTGTGTGTGTGTGTGTGTGTTGAGTTGGAAAGAGAGAGAGTGTGAAGGAGAAAAATGAAGTCCTCTGAGATTAGATCAGAAATAGACCGAGTATAACGGAGTTTCCTCCTGCACAGGGAGAAGAAACAAGCGCCTGTTTCAGACAGACTCACAGACATGGCTGCCGACTTTATTTACAGAGATCTGACACACTGCACAATAATTAGACAGCTCTTTCCCGCTAACCTGCTGGAGGTTCCTCAGCTCTCCAACTCTCTATCTGCGATGAGTTGCAGGCTGAGAAAAGGATGATAAATGTCTAGGGATGAGCGGCTCTTTCTTTTTTTTTCTTTTTTTCTTTGAGCAGCCGTTTCAAGACATGCAAATTGAGCTGATGGGATTCTCAACTTGGGGGTAAAAAAGAGGACAAGTCAGCATAAATAAGGCTGCCACAGGCTAATAAGTGAAAAACTCTGGCAGCTAATAGGTTTCTAACTTGACTGAAGGCTCCTCCATGATACTGCTGCTCACCTGCGAAATAACAAATCCAGAGGACACGTTTCATACGCTGTATTCAATCACACCTGTTTAGACATCATCTCCTGTCACAGGCTGGTGAAGAGTCTGACAGACGCCTCCGGCCGACGCAACAATACCACCACCGCATTATAGCGCACATTCGAACAATGTTTGCAGCATCTCAACAACAACAGTATCTGGAGAGTCTCTGGAAATTTACATCCAAGAAAAAACTGTGAAATATATGTGTGCATCCAGGGTGAAAGGTCGACATCGAGGGTGGGTGTATTATTCTGGTGCAAGGAGGACCGATTGTGGGTGGAGAACAAGTCTGTACTGTATTCATGGAGCGCAGGCTCTGTGACCTCTCTTACTTGTACACAGTGCAGCTAAGCAGAATCAGGCAAAGGTGTGTGTATGAATCTGTGTGTGTGTGTGTGCCTGTGGAAAATAAGAAAACAGTGGGTTTTTATCACCTGCAAGTATCACTGAGTCAATAATAGACACAACTGAAATGGAGGAAAACAGATTTTGCTAAGTGTTTTGCAGGTTTGTACCAAAGTAAAGTTGGTTTTGGGTTTTTTTAAGTAGTGTGTTGAGAAGTCCAGAGCATCAACCTGTTATGAATCTTATACACTGGAAATTTTCTTCTTTGATCACCATGTTTATTATTAAAGTCATAGCTAATAGTGTTATGCAAGATAGCATTATACTTAACAAGTGTTTCTAATGCACGGCACGGCATTAGAAACACTTGAAAAACACACACACACACATGTAAAACAGCGAGGTTTTCTCAGGTTTCCTTGTTTACTGCTCATTTTCCTCCCATCATATCTTCACGGCTAATACAACCCACTCATTTCCTGCTGCAGAAGTACAAAATGTACAACAGCTTCTATATTAAAAAACTATTTTCAACAAACCCTAAATGTCACTGAAAAACATAACGATGCACCTTGATGCTCCAGTATTGGTTATATCCTCAGTTTAACAAATTACAGTTGCATTTTGTTTTCTTTTTTTAAGTATTATAAAGAAGTTTTAAAGAAAAAAAAGACACTTTTTTATTTTCATCTCCTAAAAGCCTGATGTTTTGAAAATATTACTTAAGAAAAGCAGAAACAGGTTGAATGATTCCTCAAGGACATTTACAATGGGATGGATTGTAGCATGGAGGCTCTCCTCACACCTCCTGAATGAAAAGGCACCGGCAGTTAGACGCAATGCAAAGGAAGGAGAGATGGATGACAGAGGAAGAGAGTAGTTAATGAGGGAAGAACAAGGTGAGAGGGAGAGGAGCTGAAAGAATATACAAGAGGATGGAGAGAGGAAAGAGTGAAGAGATGAGGAGAGAAGCTGAAACTGAAAGAAAGAGGGAAGTGTGGAGGAAGAGGAAGGAGAGAGGGAGGGGAGGGGGGTTTCATAACGCACATGCAGATCAGTGTTATTAAAGCTGAAAGATGCATCGAACCAACGTTTCATTAGACCTTCATCACTGTCGTCTCATCTTATCACTCTCGTTTCCTTATTGCCTCACTAATAAGAATCTTTAATATGAGTTGTTTGATGTAAACACCTACCGTTGAAAATTCATAATAACTTGTTTACAAATGATGTTCTGTTACACCCATAACAACAAAACTGCAAGCTATAGCAATTCACAAAAAAAAGCTCGACTTCACAGCCTCAGTCACCTCGCTCCAAACCCGGGATGCTGCCAGAAGCTGCAGCGTTGGATCAATGGCAGAACCCAGCAGGATCGTTTTTCCCACCAGCTGTTGAATTATTCAGGCCAGGACTTCCTCTGGGGAGATTCCTGCTCAGCCTGTCAGACAGACACAGCGAGTTTGCAGCCCTGGCACACAAGCTGCAGGTTCAGGGCAAAAAATCCCCAACAGCCTGGACCATGACCACCGTGGCCCGAGTCAACAGAGGTCAGGTTACGGGCAGCAGTGTGTACTGTATGGTTCGGACCCCGCTAACCTGTGGGTCATCGATTGTTAAGCCTGTAACAATCTGACTGACGGCACTGTCAGGTGAAGCAGGTAAAAGTGAGAACGGGCCTGTGCGCTGCCTTTTCTATCTGCACAGGAGGGGAGTGAATGCTGCAAAGATCTGAGGATTAAGAGCAAAATGGAAATGAAAGCGAGTCCATACTGTAAAATATAATATCCTGGGAGGAGGGAGAAATAAAAAAAAAAAAAACTTTAGAAAAACTGCTTCAAAGTAGGTCAGCGTGAAATGTGTGATTGTTTCAGTGAAGTGGGTCACAGAGTGAGGATCTCACAGTCGGATGTTCCTCCTCTGCCTGCCCCCAAGACATGTTCCTTTGGCTAATGAGCTTCTCCAGCTATCACCCAAAAAAAAAAAAAAAACTGTGGCATGCACATGAGGCGAGGAGGCTGGAATAATGTCAACTCTCTCCCTGCAGGCGCACAGCTGGCCACCAGCGTCGTTAGAAAGTCAGATTTGGTGAAGTGTAAGATGTGATGTCAGGTACCAGAATCTACTGTCAGGATGCATATTGAGAGTAAAACACTGAAAAAACTGAAGCTTTTAAAGACCCCGTGACATGAAAATATATATTTTCCAGCTTTTCTCCTGTATCCACATGGTAATTGTTCACTTATCTGTTGATATTTGCTAAATTCACATCAGAAAGTTCAAATCAATGTATTTTCTCTTCCTGTAAAAATCGATATCAGGCGTTTGATGACTCATCCAGCACTCGGGGGCGTTCCTAGTTTTGCATCCAATTAAATTTGTTTCTGGAATTTTTCGTCCCTCCACTGAAATATAAATCCTGTCAGTCACCGTGACAACCTCCGAGCTGTAACGAGCTAGTTCTGCCAACGCTGTGTGTGTGTGTGTTTATGGTAACTCTGCATCTTTCCCCTGCTAGCATCACTGCGACCTTCAGCTCTGGGCTCAAATAGTCCGCACAGTCTCAGGCTGAAATTGGTTCCTGTTTTCAGGTCAGGACACACCAGGACCTGTTGTATTTGACATCCAGCCAACAAAGTCTACAACTAATTCAAATTATGTAGGTAAATCTTCGTCCCTCCAGGGCCCAGAGGCAGTTGCTTGTTGTTCTGCCCAGTTTGTAATTTACTCTAAAGTCTATGTACAAAATTTCACAGCAATCTCTCCAATTATTTTTTGCAATATTGCGGCGCAGCGTGACTAAAAAAAATCAGCAGAAGAATCCCAGTGTAAGTTACAGAAGCTCTAAAATAAGACAAACGGCACTTCAAAAGTTCATAATAATTTATTCAGCGTGAGAAAAGAAAAACACTTTTTAAGGGATCTCAGCCGGTATTATCAAAATGATAAGAAAGAAGAAAAAAGTGCCATTACTGCAGTAATACCTTGACGAGGGATCTAAGTTGTTTTGAGAGCCGACAGGAAAATGTATACACAGCTATGCTCACAGTCATTTGTTTGAATTCAAGTCCACAACAATAATTGTCTTAAACCATCACGAATGCAATCACATCCTTATGAATGCAGCCAGAAGAACACGTTTTCCACTGACACACACACACAAGCACATGCACACGCTTCCACACACACATTTTTTCACTCATCCATTATCTATTTTCCCTCCGGGCGTTGGTAGCTCCATAATCAAATCCAGTCATCTCACCCACACACTTTTCACACATCTCCAGCTTTGCTGTACCACATAGGACCGTCTTTGCCCAATCATCCCATCCTGCACTGGGGGCTGGCTGCCAGAGCTGAAATAGCACTGTGCGCTCAGAATAGGCAAACAATCTCACATCCACTCCGAGGAGTGAACTAAGTCATGCATCACTCACTACAAGATGCTGACTGGCCCCGCAGTCGGTAAAAACCAGCCGTATAAACAATGGCAGCATTGGACCCGATTTCATTCCTTGCTCTCAACTGTGTAATAAAAAAATCGTAGGATTAATTATATTGTCTGGATTTTCTGTGAGGTTTTTCTGTGCGAGTGTTGAGAAATCCCCTCTGAAGGCTCCACAGGTGCAATATGTGAAGGATCTGAGAATTAGTTGTCATGTGAAATGAACTGCACTCATGCTCAGTTCTGACAGAATAAAGCCATAACCGCTTGTCAGAACAAGTTTGTAGTTCACGACGAGGAGGAGACTAGATCTAGAAAGTCTCAGCTCTGAACTCCTAGCTATGAACTCCTCCACCAGCCACTGGAAGGATCAAACCACATGTGTTCACAGCTGTCGCCGGCATGCCATTCAAATCAAATTAGTTCATCGTATTCAATAAGGATGCATCACTTGTCATGGACCTGCTCCTATACCCACAATGAAAAAGCTCCATCTTTCTAATTGCCAGGTGATGGTAGCTGTCCACAGCTGTGACTCACCGTCCTCAATAGCCCTGACTGAGAACTATTAAGCTCCCATTACTCCATCACATATGCCGAGGACAGATGCTTCATGCTGCACAGTGGGTGCAATTCACAAGGAAGAAAATGACTGATGGTGCACCGGTCTTGCTTGTCAGAAGGTTTTTGATGCGCCAGTTTTGGGTTATATTATGTTCCTGTGTTTTATCTGGTGGAAAAAACAAAGGAAATCTTATGCAGAGACGCCTTTGAGGTGACTTTGGAGTCACCATTTGAAAAAAAAGTGACACTATAATACCTCTGGCTGAGAGGGGGTTTTATATGCAATTTCACACATATCACACGTGCTCAAAGTACCAGCAGTGATTTATTGCCACACAGAAAGCAGAGCCAATCTGAGATTTAGCTGATTTAATGATGTGTGCATGTCTTTTTCCCACATTTATGGCTTATTATCTGACTGTCTACAGTGCAATGACACTGAAAAACAAAAACACAACAATAGAAGTGTCAGTTTCTGTTCATTCACAATGAAAAACTTCGTCTGCCAGTTCATTCTCATCCTCTATAGGTGATTTATCCATCGGCAGTGGGTTATCGCTCATATCCCCTCAGCGTAACTCAAGGCATCGACTGCAAATAACTGCTTCTGTTTTCTCCACAAGCTGAATTTATTTGTGAGCTGTGAGTTTTATTTAGTGTCTGCAGAGGTGTGGCATCTTGTCTTGGTTTGATTTGTCAGTTCAAAAGCCAAATGAATCAAATTATACAATATCATAACGAGACTCCAGAGAGTCTGACAGCGATCTCTCAGTCCAGTGTAACGTTGATAAAAAGCTTATTATCAGGGAGCTGAGACAAGTGTTAACTCCAGTCTGATGTTCATAACGAAGCTCATGTTATTCCAGCACATCTGTGGGACACACATCTGTTTCTGAACAAGGTCTGAACTCGTGGTAATATTAGATTATGACATTTAGTCTTTTCCAACACCTGTCGTCAGTATGGACTCATCAGGTTAGTGCTTTGTTTTCTCTTACGCTGTAGTCGTCATCCATCAGAATAAAGCTGGCTGTAACGTCTCTGATGGCACAGGGCTCGAAAAGAGGGATGATAAAAGTCTGACGCCAAACCGAAGCAATGGAAGATGAAACACAAATCACTTGGTTTCACAAACAGCACGATGTATTTGAAGGCTGATCTGTCAGAAACAAAGCACTGCAGCCATATGTCTGTTAGATTATAGTGGCCATATGTGGTCATATTCATGTTCCCGGGTTACAGCCGGACTCGACTGGGCCTTTTTCTGCGATTTCTGCTCCACAAGCAGACGCTATACTTCACAGTACCAGAGGCCACAGCCCTCTGTCCACAGATCTAACATGTTTACTGGTCACTGTCTTCTTAGCTATTTAGGACACACAGAGAAAGAGAGAGAGAGCATATGTGTGTGTGTTCAGGTCATCCTCTGCTTTCCCAGTCCTTCACTGATAAATTTGACTTTGTCTTCCCATGACTCCTCTGCTCTTGCCAGGCAGCCAGCAAGCCTGTCAGCCAGAGAGCACAGATCAAAGCCCCCGCTTCAGCCTCTCAGCCACTACAGCCAGAATGACAGTGAGCCATCATTAACACTGGTGGAGAGTCTTACCCTTCTTCCGCTGGACTTAACATCACTTATGTTCGGTGGCTGTTGACAACAAGCCTCACCAGACCTTGTTTGTATTCGCGGAGATGATACTAAGAGCTGGAGATGCGAGCTCGGTGCAGGATGGAAGAATTTGACGGCTGCAGGAATGAGACAGTTGATTCTCAGCTGCAGAGTTGACACAGCTGATGATAGCCAGTGTGAAGACACTGACAACTGAACAGTGCTGCTGTCAGGGGCTGGGGGGGGTTATTGGGTGTCGGGTGAGGAGTGATGGATAAAAATCAGCATCTTTTAGTGTTATTGTAATGAAAGCAACCGGGGAAAAAAGACCCTAAAACCAAAGACGATTCATTTTTCTCTTATTTAAATCAACATAAAAGGAAGAAAAGGGAAAGGAAGTCTTTCTGAACTGCAGACATAAGCTCTTGACATGTGCTCCTATTAATCTTTTCAGCATGCCCACGGTCCACGTTATTGATTTAGTGAAAGCATTAGTCACAGTGTGTCCATCAGAGTGCTGCTGAGGGCACCCAAAGAAACGGAGCGGTGTAACTCCCAAGTCGTCGCGTTTACAGACGTTTATGGTCAGGACCCTGTGTGTGTGTGCAGGGTAAATTCAATAGACCCAGACTTCTCTGCTGCATTGAAAGTTGACACACAGGTCACGCACAGCACAAACAGAGTTATTATGAACTTTTACTGTATTAAATCTCACACTACAGGCCTTACCTACACCGAACCAAGGTGTTTTTGTTGCCTAAATCTAACCGTACATATCTCTTTACTCATTAAATTAATGTACTGTATTTTTCTCTAACGGGGTCCAGGCCAAGCAGCCGCATGTGACGACTTGGTGAATGAGAAAAAGGGGAATTTTAAAAGGCAGAAAGCATCATTGGACTGTGAAAGGAAGTAAATGGTACTCAGAAATGATGTTTTCTGTCTGCAATGCACTCATCCAAGGTGCTATAGTGAGCAAGAGGGCAGAAAATAATTGCCTGGTTCTGCCAGGTCAGGAGAAAAGAGCGTTTCATGCTGTAATGGCATCCGAATTGTCCTTTTGTACGCAAACAGTTGCACAAAGACACATTGCCAACATACGATCTGCTCCCCGTAGATCAGTGCCGTCTCGTAGGCAGAAACAGAAAGAGAAAAAAAAAAGTGTTTTGTAAGCAGAAACAACAACTGATGTATATTTAATAGGCGCTGCTTCTGAGCTTCATAAACTCCTTTAATTTCTCTCCCAAATGGACCACATTGCTGCTGTCTAATGGTTCATCTGCAAAAAAAAAAAAAAAGGGTTAGAGCAACGGAGGCAAAGGCAGAGGAAGCCAGAGAAAGGCTGTGAGCTGCCGTCACCAGATTTGGTGTAATGGTCCCTGAGAGGCCGGAGTCAGTGTAGGAGGAGGTCGCAGTTACTCCGTCTTAATGTCACTTAAAAAAGTTACATCAGCAAGAAGAAAGTAGCAGCCATGCTTTAGTTTGGAAGTATTTGTCCTCGCTAGTTATTTTATATGTGGAACAAAACAATCTGTTTTATTTACTTGATGCTCTGTTTTGTGTTGTTCATTTTAAGTCAAAACCTTTTTTCTTGATGTGTTTGTAAAGGTTATACGTGACTTTATCTCCATCCTTTCAACTACTAACAATGATTATCAAATCATGCATTGTATATCAGCAGCCTCTAACCCAACTCTTAATCCTGACACTGAAGACAACCGTTGTTTTAGGTATCTTTCTAAGTCTTTTTGGGGCTTCCAGCCTCTCCTGCACAATGTATAAGAGGAACTATGTAAGTCCGGTCACTTTTCTGCTGTTTTTCTAACCCTCCTCTCGGCCATGGGCATTTGCTTGCAGCGAAGCCGGCGAGAAAGCAATCAATAGAGCGGTGGATAACATTATGTATATAATATACGCATTATTGGGTGGTCTTATCTGTCATAAACAAGAGATTACGGGTTATGGTGCACGTTTGTGCCGTGGTGCCGCCGCGGCGGTGAAAGCTGGGGTGGACGCACTGATCTCGCAAGGTTGGTTTTCAGGCAAAAGACGCTCAGTGGAAGGCAGAGAGCTGCCATTCAAGTTACAAGTTATTTATTAAACCACATCACAGTTACTCTAAAGCTGTTTCATTAAAGCAACTACAAAGAACTTTCAAGTGGATATGCAAAAGTCTCTCGTTTCTGTTGATGTCTCTGTATCACCTGCAACAGACAATGAGGCCATCGGTGGGAAGATAAGCTGTTTCTAAATAACTCTTTATCTTTGGGAGGCAGTGGTCGGGTTGGTCCACCAGACAAAACGATTTACGGCACTCAGACTGGAGGAGACGGCACACCTGACGAGGCTATAAACCAGCACTGAGTTGTTTCTAGCTAGCCAGTAAAAACCCGAGCTCAATTTCATCGCTATATTTTCGTCACGGCTGACACTGGGCCAGGATCCGCAAAGAGAACCCTACCGCTTTTGTCCACAGGGGGCGCCGAAATCAACACATTAAAAAGTTGGAAGGTTGAAGGTGCTTTCAGGTAAAAATATAGCATAGTTCAGCTAAAACTCCTGCACAGTTCCTCTTTAACTCTTTATTAGTCTCATTGTTTTTCTATATACAATGGGAAAATTAACAAATCTCAAAAATTACGACAAAAGAGGTTCAGCGAATGGTCAGTTTGAGATCAAAATACGCTCTGTGGGCAAGAAAAGTAAATACATCACAATGGGATCTGTGTATTTTCAGTTTCACTTTCCCTCAAATGTCTTATAAGTGGAAAAATATTCAGAGTAATTACACAGCAGTATTTTTTTATTCTTTCTGTCCAGCACTCTAATTACAGACTGACTGGTGAACATGAAGGAGCGTCATTAGCAGCTGAAAAGCCAAATGTTTCCCTGAAACAGAGCTGAGAGAGAGTTTAAGTTAATGTTGGACTTCTATTGGCCAGAGACAAGAAATAAATGACTCTGCTGCTCCGAACCGTCTGGATGTGTAAACAACTGTTTTCCAACAAGGTCACAGTCTGAGCTGAAGTGATGATGTGTCTGTGCTGTGTTCACTGCCCCCCCAAAACGCTCCAACACACTATCAGTGCCGGTTTAAGTTGTGCCCCCCTCCCTGCCCTCCTCTCCCCTCCCAGCTCACAGTCTCTGTGGTTTTCTCTCCTTTTAACACCTGGTGTATTTATTTTGAAAGTGTCATTATTCTCATTTCTTCTCATTTGCTGCTCGCGCACATTTCACAGAAATGTTACATCACACAAATGACTGACACTCTGCTGCAAACACTCTCCTGTGCTGCTGCTGGTAATAATGAAAACAAATGTCTTCCTCTGTAGGTTCTTATTTTCTCTCTAAACATGCTGGTTTCTTATTTGCATTTCTTAATGAGTTCACTTCCCTGTCCTTTTGGTTACTGTGCACTGACGAGCATGCCCACCTCTCTCTCTTTTCATCTCGCTCCGTCTTTGTTTATCTGCTCTCTCACATGCACACTGGCTTTTTAACTCCATCCCCGCCTCTATCTTTTCCCTCCACACCTAATTTTCCCCCCTAAGCAGCTAAAGTCAGTTAGGCTGTGTGATAACGGGCAGTGTGCCCAGTCTGTTGTGTGTGTGCAATACACACACACACAAAGAGGTTTTATCATTTTGGTTTGGAGGGTGGGTCATCTGCAAGATAATTATGTTGTGATTCGCAAAGCTGAGTTCATGCTTCACCCACCATGGTCTGGTTATGGTTAATTAGCTTTGATGATGCTTTTGGTGCAGCTCACACTCACACACCAAAAAAAGGCCTCAAACCTAGAGAGATGGGAAGCAAACGAGCGAGGGAGGGATGATAAGCTTCACATCTCTCCTGGGTTTCTTCTCCAACACTGTGTGAGATGCTTTCATATCTGTCCCAGATCCAGACAGGAACCCATCACACGGTGGAACCAGGGTTCTGTCATGCGTTAGAGACCATCCACACATTTAGCAGTCACAGCAACATGTGCAGTGTTTGCAGGAAACGAGCTGAGATATCCACACACACACACACACTCCTGTATGGGCATCATAGTGAGCTCCAGGTAAGTGTGCAGATGAAGTGAGGACCACCCTTTCTGCTACACTTAGAGAGAAGTACTTGTAACTTTCCCCCACTAGATGACTTGATGATTCAATGTCCCACCTCAGATTCTTTAAGAAACAAAGTGAAACAATCAGCATTAAAACACACGACTAGTGAAGTGAGGGCTTTTTCATGGGCTCCATTTTGGATTAGTGTGTAGCTAGACTATTTGACTTATGTCACTTTTCAAGTCTTTGAAAGGAAATTAGCCAGAGTTCAAAGCCATGTAAAGTCAAATACAGCAGATGTCGTCAGAAGCGTCGGAACATATCAGTTCCTGGTCCCTGTTCTGGTCCCTGTCTGGATCCCGGATCTGGTCCCTGTCTGGATCCCGGTCCCGGTTATATACCTGGTTATACACACACTTTTTGCTCTCTGCTGCCCCCTACTGTCAGTCAGTCCTGGTGCACTATATGTCTGAGGTGATCTTAT
>OMNW01031074.1:0-10996 GCA_900303245.1 Selene dorsalis | reverse complement strand
CCACTCCCTGTCCTCCAATTCATCATTACTAAACTCTATTTATTATCATATATAATGTTTTTCTCTCTGATTGTCTCATGTCACTCTGAAATGGACAGTCAGCTGTTTTTTTTGTTTTGTATGATGTCATCTGTAAGAGAGGGTTCAAGAAGACTGAATACAGAGGCATATTTATTGATGGAGGACATTAACTCATCACATTTACTTTGCACACAATAACCCTGGAAGTAAGCTGAAGTTTTATCATTGGCTGTATCTACTTTGGCCAAATCATGTCATACCTCTGTAGACTGAACAGCAGCTGTCTTATGAGACAGTGAAGAACCCTCTCTGATTAACCCGACTCTGCAGGTTCTCTCCTGCGTTACTGAAGTAATGCTGGATATCATTTATCTGCCCGCCATACCTGCGATTGTAGTAAGCTTCAAAAAAATCCTGATATCCGCTGTTGGAAGACAGGCTAATACCATGACGTCTGTTACCTTCATCTATCAAATAATCTCTATGCCAGTCCTTGGCAACTGCCGTTTTGTGATAACACTTGTTTTCTACCATCTTCTTGTGCTTTACCAACAGTGTGTCAAGGTCATTCTGGTAAATTGAGTGGCGTCTCTCCACATGATCAAAGGTTTGAGTATCTCCAAGTCTCACCAGTTGGATCAGCATTTCAATGTGGAAGGCTGCCCCACTGACCCAGGCCTTCAGAGCATCATTTGACATCTGCTTGTCCCTGATCATGGAGTTCTTTAGCTTGATGAGAGCTTTACCCAGATTTGGTTCAATCTGTTTCAGGGTGCTTCTCAGCTCCTCATTGTTGTTGATGTAAGTCATGTACCTAGTCAGGCAGAAGTCAATCTGATCCCAGACCTCGGAGGCCTTCTCCTCAGCAAACACACTCCGCAGAGCATCCTTTGTACTTTCCTCAGGTGGACTGAAGGAAACAACGTCGATGAAGATGGCGATGGCCAGTGCTCCAAGACCCATCAGTTGAGGAGATGGTAATATTTGAGGCACCTTCTCTACCAGGTTCTTGATCCAGTCTGCAGCGAAGTCACCTGCCTCCATTCTCCTCCTCTCATAGTGTAGTTTCAGGTTCTCTGAAGAATCTGGACCACAGAACTTCACAATGTTTTGATTAACTCTGAAGTCTGGTCCCTCAGTGATGCCATTCGCAAAGGTGTCCAGATCTTTGGGCCAGCTGAAGACACCACCCATGGTGTAGTTTTCAGGATCAGTCAATGTTGTTGTCAGAGGGTTTTTCTGTGGACACACAGTTATTACAGTTTTTGTTTTAGTGTTGCCTTAAAACCAAACACCAGAACAAAGGAATCATTCAGCTCTTGTTCCAATGTAAGGTGCTCACATTGGCATGTCTGGCTTATGACCTACAATAATAACCTAGCATTACATCCAAGGTAGTTGACATAGTGACCTGATGTGACCAACAACGACGGGTGTGTCTCATTCCAGTTAAGTGTGAAATTGATGAGAAGTTACACATCAACTATGTTATATTTGGCTGTTCCCCCCAACACCCACCCGACTTCCCCAAGCTACATATATATCACATGGAATGTATAAATAGCCTATACAATATTATTCGGTTGAACCAGTTGATAGTCGGTGTCGTAGTAGGTTATAGTCTACGTGGCCGTTATTTTCGACGCGGTTCTCTCGTGATCGTTAACACAGACTCCGACACACGATCTTTACACTGGTGTAGAAGACACACAGATAACGCTATAGGCCCCGATTTATGTTTTAAAGAGAGATCAAACACAGAGAGAGCAGAATTCAAATGTGATATTACTCGCAGTTTATTTACATTGACAGAGGAGGTCAAGCATCTAATCAAATAGGTACCGGTTCCGATCGGCGGGTCAGATGAAGCCCTGCTCCCAGTGGGTGCTCCACCTGCTCAGTGGGTGCTAGAGCACCTTAGAACCCACGGGATCGGCGCATATGGTAACGACTACAGTCGAGATGAGTCTCACCTCAAGTTGTCTCCGGACCAGGATTTTTCTGCTGTAGTATAAATGCTGCAAATACCTACATGTAGTCAGTGATATGAATATATATATGCCTGGATGTGAAACTGAAACAGAGGTATGAAATCACTGTGGACGAGCTGATCCTCCCATAGAGTCAGCCGGAAACTCACTTTCACACACACACATGACATCATCTGTTCTGTTACTGCGACACTCCGGACTCTGCACCCAGAACCTTCTCTTGATCCTGATCTCGAGGGACGGCTGCACAACACTGGACCAGAGTCCTGCAACGGGTCAGGTACCCGACAGGTTAAATGTGTCTGACGGGTAAAAATGATACATTTTTAAATGAAGGGGTACAGGTACACGGACGGAACTCAGGTGACCATTTTCATCGTTTTATTTAGCATAACATATTCAGGGCAGAACAGATGATCTAATAACATTCTTATCGTCTTAATAGCATAAGATTGTGCAGAGACACCCCCCCCCACTCCCTGTCCTCCAATTCATCATTACTAAACTTTATTTATTATCATATATAATGTTTTTCTCTCTGATTGTCTCATGTCACTCTGAAATGGACAGTCAGCTGTTTTTTTGTTTTGTATCATGTCATTTGTAACAGAGGGTTCAAGAAGACCGAATACAGAGGCATATTTATTCTATCCATGCGTCACTGTCTTCCACTGACGTCACTCCACAAATTCCCAGGGCGCACATGGCTACTTTATATGCAGGTGTTAATTTACACTGACCATATATGGCTGTGTCTGGGCACGTAGAGGGCGGAATATGAGGCGTGTTTTGCAGCCGCGTGTGAAGCAGCTGGGATAAGAATGATCACCCCAAGTCTGAGGCCATGGTTCTCGACCGGAAAAAGGGTGGCTTGCCCCCTCCAGTTCAGAGGAGAGGTCCTGCCTCAAGTGGAGGGGTTTAAGTATCTTGGGGTCTTGTTCACAAGTGAGTGAAGGTTGGGGCGTGAGATTGACAGATGGATCGGTGCAGTGGCAGCAGTAAAGCAGTTGATGTACTGGTTATGAAGGTATTTTTGGTGCAGAACTCTTGAGCACCTGTAACAGTGGAATTTTTAGTTGTATACAATAGTTGTGTGTATCAGTAAATTTGAGGTCACAGGGCTCCATGACTTGTGTACTTGTAGATTTTTTTTCTCCCACAAACACACAGCAGTTACACCCTAAACTTTTTATTATGGGTGCACAAATCCTATTTTGCAAGTCACAGATTAAAAAACTGACACGCTCACACTTTTCCTACTCGGTGGTATTGCACGTAAAGTCACTTCCGCGTTGGCTTCACTTTCCATACCGGAAGCCTACGTCCACTTTTTATATACAGTCTATGTGCAAAACTCATCTATGCATTCACTCTATGGAGCAAATTAACTGATACACATATACAACTATTGTATACAACTAAAAATCCCACTGTTACAGGTGCTCAAGAGTTTTGCACCAAAAATACCTTCATGTTTCTACATGAAAAAGGGTCAAAAGTAGGCAAGCAGTCAGAGGTAGGAAAATACTAGACAAAGGCGGACAACAAAGATCGGAATCGGGTCGAAATAGGGAACTCACGCAAAGGAATGTTGGACCGCTGACACAGGGTAAAAGACGATCTGCTACGGGAGTAAATCTCGCGTGATCAAACGTGACTTCAGTGTAAACAAACATGGCGGACGAACAGGAAGACTGTGGTGGGTGTTTTTGGTCTATTACTGTGTGAAAAAACACACCAAAAAACAAAACGACAATGGAAAAGGTCACGCAGACGGCGGGAACGTGGGTTTTATGTGTTACAGCGCGAGATGGAGGCGAGTAAAAATGTCACAAGTATTACAGATAACTTGGAGAGCAGCGCTGTACGCTCTGGCCCCGATACTGCGAGTCACCATGGCAACGGGTAAATTACTCACATAAATCAAATATACTGTTTTTTTTAATTATTATTTATCTGATCTATTTTATTATTTATTATGTTTAAATACTTAAATTACTACTTCCTCTTCCATCAGTCAGATGACTCGCGTCTTGATTGGCTGTTGGTCCGGTACACGTGACATTACACACTGTGCGTGCTCGGCTCCTTTCGGAACACTCCACACACTACAGGATTTCTAGTCGCAAATACTAAACGCGTTCATCATTTACGGTCTCTCCTGCCGAGCGGATCGGACCGGACAGAATCACCCTGAACACACCCCACACCTCAGGAAACTCAGAGACGATGTCGTTTGCAAACATCAGACAGTCGGGCCTCTGCTGGCTTTGATCACAAGGGGGAGATCGGGACAGAAATCGGCCCGATTATCCTGCAGTGTGTACCCCGCTTTATATAGGCTACACAAGAGAGAGGGATAATGACACACAGGTGAAACACATTGTGGCGAAGGCATGTAATCACACATAGGAGAAACCTGACGGGAAGACAGGGGTAAGATGTGGACTTCAAAATAAAACAGGGAGTGACAAGACTCACTGACTGGTCCTGGCAGTAGATATGCAAATAATAATTATATCAATATGTATGCAATAGTTGACTGTAGAAATTAATGTGTAAATAATTAACTTTACAAATGTCAATAGCTGTAAATATCCTTACACTTATCGTGTTATTTTTTTTGAGTCATATCAACAAAATGATCATTCATCAAGAGAAAGACATGATCTTCATTCATGGCAGCTGTCCCAGTGCCTGGGTGTGAATCTAAGACAAAGGTGTCAAATCACTGTGGATGAGCTGATCCTGGCACAGAATCAAGCCCACATTTCTCCCAGTGCAGAGACAGGTGTGCACAACAGATTTCCTCCAGGTGAAGAACGTGCAGAGACACAGAGCAGCGGCAGGAATGTGCCACCTCTGGAATCTCTGGAAAGGACAGAAGGTCGAGCGCAAACTCTTCCAGTTGAGAAAATATACACGTTCTCAGAGGACATTTAAAGCAAACAAATCCAATGACTCTGATCATAAGCTGAATCTGAAGCCTTACAGAGCTGTGTAGGGAGTTTTCCGCTCATCGTTGCCCAAGCTGCTGTCCACTAAATGGTCAGCAGCAAACAGTCAGAGAGCAGCTGGTGGAATAATGGAGCATTTAGCAGATAAAGAGCAGATATGTCCCTCAGGAGAATGAACACAGAATTAAAAGGAGACAACAAATCCCAGAGTTGGTTCAGAAGCTGTTCAATAATCCAATAATGAAGAATGTTGGCTGTTAATGAATACTGAATGGAAGAGCCTTGTTTCTATTATACCCTTTCTCATCAATGTGCACACACCACTGGAGACTGTCAAGACTGCCTTCTTACAGAAACAAGTATCATTTCATTTCAGTCTACTCATTATGAATAGTTTCAAATGGTCACACGTTGGGAGCTGCTGGTTTACATGTAGTGGAACAGAGACGTGTTGTTACATTAGCCTACGTATCTGTCTGAACTGGAAACAACAGAAATGTGAGCACCACGGCGTCAGAGCGTGGGTGTGTTGTGTCCTCTGAGGGCTGGTGTTATAAAGGTGAACCTGAACTCATTTAACATG
Source organism: Selene dorsalis (assembly GCA_900303245.1). NCBI lineage: Eukaryota > Metazoa > Chordata > Actinopteri > Carangiformes > Carangidae > Selene > Selene dorsalis. The sequence continues at coordinate 5,444 of OMNW01031074.1, read as the reverse complement.
GTACCAGCTCTAATACATGCTGACGCTGAAGCCGTGCTGAACATGCCCTCAGACAGGGGCTGATGTTATGGCTTGCCCTGCATTCTCCCTGAATGTCATGTAGCCATAGGCCAAGAGCCAGAAGAACGCAGAGCATCAAGGGAAATCTTCTTTATCACTGTCACTAATGAGACATACCAACAATGAAATATATGACAGCTTCCTTCCTTCAGAATCACACTCTTTACTTTTGGCCTGACTTTTTTATTATTATTATCTTGTCTTTTTGTAATTGCTTTAATTACTTTTGAAAAGCAACAGCAATCTCTTCATTTTAAATTCCTTGTTGACATGTGCATCATGTCAAATTGATGAATGTCTAGTCTCAGTCTCAAACTCTCTAAGCCTGCAAAGACTACTGGATTATTCATATTCTAACTTTTCATATATGAAATACTGTATATGTACATATAAAACAACATACATATGCAAAATCGTTATCTGAAACATAGAAAAGAGTGATTTCATATCATGAAATATGTGTCTGCACATACATACGTATGCCTATGTGGGCTAAGCTTACTGTATTGTTAATATACTGTATGATATGTGATACAGTATATTGATATTATGTACAATGTGTTGCAAAGGTCTGAGAAACTGAATTAGAAGAGATATGTTTATGGAAATATAGATTTATTGGAACTATGTATGTAAGGATATATCATTTTTATGTATATAATTTTCATGAATATACACATTTTATATATATATATATATATATTTTTTTTTTTTTCAATATAATTTTCATGAACCTACACACACACACAATATGGATTTCCGTTACTATGAACTGCACGTAACTGGGTCTGAGGATTACGACAGCACCTGAACGCAGCAGCGGCTGGAGGAAGCAGCCTGCATGTTGGTTTTACGACAGGACGTTGCTTTTTGCGGCGAAACATGGCGCTGTCCTGAGGAGCTCGGGGAAGGAGCGAGGTTTCCAGGTGACAACTGTCGGTTTCTTCCTCTCTGGTCGCTCACAGTCTCAGCTCTTCCCTTCACCCGCTCGCCGCCGAGCTCAGCCACACGTCGTGAGGAGCAGGTGACAGTCTACAAGGCGACATGGCGGCGCAGGGAGGCGTCGCGTTCCAGGAGAAGGTCAGCAGGCTGCTCAGCAGACAGGAGGGGAGACCGGTGCTGAAACCCAACAGGGCTCTGGCTCTGAAAGATGCTGTAGCCAACCGCAGACTCAAGAAAGGAGGTAGGAAACCAGAGAGGGGCAGACCGGTGTATTTACAGCCTCCGGTTGTTTGTAGTTGTATCAGTTTCATAAAGACACGTCAGTCTGGTCTATGATGTTGGTTAAGTCTTAATTTGGTTCCCAGACTAGTCTAATCACACATAGACCTACTAATTAAAACCAAAACTGTACCTTTCCTTTACCCTAAGGTTAGCCTAGACTAAGGGCCAGTGTTACCATGGTAACAATTATTGATACCTGTGCTGACCAGTTGCACCCAAAAAGAGAGACAACAGGAAACCGTGGCTCATAATTACAGCAAGGAGAGACTGCAGCCATTTTTCTTTTCATTGTTTCAGTTCTCTGGTTACTGGTCAACGTCTTCTCCTGGAGTAGTGATAGCTCACTGGGTGGATGTAGCTTCTCAGTCGGCCATTTTATTTAAGATAGTTTGAATTTACCCAGAATTCATTGTAACATAGTCCAGTCTGCGGTAGTGAAGAACTAAACTGCTGTGAGCAACAGAAAGACATTGTGAGACATCTATCTGAAGTCTGACACTTCACCATAACTAAGACAGTCAATGTCTGTCCATGTCAAACCAGGCCACATGACAGTGTGTTAGTTCTAGTTAACCCAGCTAATGAAATGTATCGTTCTTCTGGGGCAGTGCTGCTCTAACATGTTTCATTTTACACAAGGCCAGAGGTTAAAGAGCTTTCATTTCAGTTTCCTCAGACCATGGGGCGTCCTGGTGACTCTCCCAGTAGAGCAGGGCTGGGCAACTCATTCCACAAAGGGCTGCAGTGGCTGCAGGTTTCTGTTTCAACCAAGCAGCAGCACACCAGACCTGACTCAGTTAATCAACTGATCTCAGTCTTCAGACAGTTGATTGGTCAAACTGTGTGCTCTTGATTGGTTGGAACAAAAACCTGCAGCCACAGCGGCCCTTTGTGGAATGAGTTGCCCATCCCTGCAGTAGAGTGTGTACCATGGAGGCCACCTGTAGCCCACTGTGTGGTGTCAGTTGGGCTTGGATGTGGGTCTGTTGTCCCTCAGCTCCGTGTGCTGTCAGATGTGCACATGATGGATGGCTTTGTGTTGATCTGAACACAGCTCAGCTTTAGGAGATTTCATGAATGTCTTCTTCAGGAGGAGTTTGATTCACTCTCACAGCAGCCGTACTATAGTGCTATATCATGTAGACCGGCTCAGGCCCAGTGGGAGAACTAAATGGTATGAGCTCCCTGTGTGCTTCTGTTTGTGTGGCAGTTTAAACACAGGAATGAGATAGGGTGGGTTTCATGTACACAGCCAGTAGAGAGCTTGGTTGAGAGGGCAGTTATAAACAGGATTTGCCTATTTCCTGGTTTCAGCTGCCCGGCACTATAGCAACCTCATTTCCGCTGACTGATCTTACAGGAGGGGGGCGGGATGATCCAGTTATCACATGGGTGGAGTTTTCTTTTAACAGCACAAACCTGAATGGTTGAGGATGAACTTTCTGACCAATATTGTCTTTTAATAATTGATTTATGTTGTATAGACGAAACCTTTTTTCCTCATTCACTGATTAATGAACGATCACTCTTCACATTCAGCCGAGTGATTATTGTCCAAATGATGAAACAAAAGCTGATGGTTTAGTTATGTACACCACTGCCTGGTAATCATGGCTGATAAGACCCAATCAGGAAGCCTGTGCCTGTGTCATTGTTTCAAAGTCTCTCAACACCTAGCTGGAGTTCTCAAAGGAAAACTGGGCCCTCACTATTTTCACGGCTGAAAAACTCCAGTGTGGTGTGGAGGTGGAGCTGGGGTAAAAATCATGTGTTGTGTGTAGCGTGAGGTGTCCATTTGTCATGTCATTTATATCACTAGCATCATTTTGTGTTAATGTGGTGTAGATCAGTTAAATGTGACCATGTGACTGAACATGAGGTAGCATTTCTTTAACGGGGCGGTTCATGAATGCAGCGTTGGGGAAAGTATCAACTGAATAAGCGACATTAAGTTGGTGAGAAGTTCAGTGGTTTGTGATACTTTGGGGTTTTTCCCTCATTCGAGTCAATCAAGTTGGAGTAAACCTGAAGCTTTGTCTCCACAGAGGCCACCTGTGTCACAGAGATGTCCGTCATGATGGCCTGCTGGAAGCACAACAACTTTGCGGACAGCCTGTGCTCCAGTGAGACGAAGGCCTTCTACAGCTGTGTGGAGAAGGCTCAGGTACGTTCACACAGGCCCACGGGTGACCTGCCTTTTTTGAATGCATATTAGAAAATGACATGTTCACAGGAAGTGTCCCTTCATTAGTCTGGTCGTTTTCTTACATCTGCAGAGTGCATGAGAAGAAGGCAACTGTTTGTTGTTTCTGTTAGAGATGAGAGACAAAGCTCCATATGATAAACATCCCTCTGGGTTTACAGTGGAGCTAACTGTGCAGCAGACTGTATAGATGTCATTAACTAACATACAACAGAGTTCAGCTGTTTCCTGGGAGGAGGCACAACAAAATCACCTCTTCCTCTCTCACCCACAACTGTGTGCTGCACACTCCTCTGTTTCCATCTCCACACACAGTAACATGTCAACATGTCCGTAAACTAATCTGCTCATTCTTTAGTTTGTTGCTATTTAGTAATTGTTTGGTCTCTCTAACATCAGGAAACCGTGGCATGACAAGGATCCAGGATTTAAGTAGTGTTCATTTTAATTCAGATTAACTAACGATTGTGATTGTTAGTTTATAAAATATTCAGTAAACTCCACCCTGTGATTTTTGTAATTAACTGAAACTCAAACATGTTTTGTCTTAATCTTAGTCAGGACTAATTAAGTCAAGGACAGTGAAGTCTGGAAAGATGGAACAACATTAAGTCCAGTCCAGTCTAATTCCTTAAGTCAATTAGAGAGTAACTAGAAGAGGGAAACCCCTCGTCTGCAACAAATCCCATTTTACTGTGAAATGTCAGTGAAGAGCAGAACACTACTAAAAGCCTTGCAATGTTGTCAATTCTCAGCTCAGAGCAGCCGAGCTGAGCTGAGCTGCTGTGGATTGTTAACATGTCAGGACTCAGTATTTTTGCTGACTCACCAGCCTCAACATTTTTTCCTTGTACAAATAAAAACAATAACTGTGTCCTCACTGCTGTCGGCTTCCTACGCCCTACAGAGCTCACTAAACTGATCTTTTACTCTCTCATCATTTTATGTTTGAATATTTTCTTCTCTCCCTTATTTGAGACATCAGACGTCTGATGAAGGGTGGGTCGCCCCAAATGTCACACACATATGTGGTGATATATCTTAAATGCACCCATAGGAGCACTTCTGGTGTGCAGACTTTATTTTTGATCTCTTGTACCTGTTTTTTGTCCAGCAGTCAGTTTTTGGGATGTGTGTACTGTCTCCACATTTGTCAATAAATGTAATAAATTTCAACTCACGGAAAAAGCTCTGGTAACAAATCAGCTTCCTCTTTAACAGGCTGCAATGAAGAATAAATCAGACCAGAAAAGCATGCCGGGAGGACGTCTGCACCCAAAACAAGCCACCACCCTGCTGAAGAGATACCCCAACCTGCGCAGCGAAGTCTAGCGGACAGTGTGTGTGTGTGTGCATCTTTTTGTTTGGACTCAGTGTGGCTGTTGGACTGTGGAGTCATGGGACTGGGTTTCTTCATGATACTGTGTTGTCAGCTACTGCACGAATGATCCATATGATGACCATATATATTAATTACATAAATGAAGTGGGCCACTGAAAAGACTGATTTCAGCACACACCACTATCTAACGCTGCCTAGTTCTGTGTTACAGCCTTTGTTTTCACATCACATTGTTTTTTATGATAGTAAATAAAATGTGACTTTCTCCTGGTGTCCTGAATTGGCTCTGGTGAAAGTGACGCCATCTTGTCTCAACCCAATTTAGCAGAGTGGTCTCATTCAGAGCAGGGATGTTATTAGGGAATGTGATGGAATTATTCTTCTTGGGTTTCATGGCTCGTTGCTGGGAAATTACCATTATCACCGACCGCTGAAATGACTCATCCCTGCGGTGGAAGCTGAGATAGTTGTTAACATCAGCCCATCAGACAGACGGGGTCACATGGATCACCAATAGTGGAACTTCCTGAATGGATTTAAGTTCCACACTATACAGAGTCTGTGAGGTAAAGTGACAACTTTTATTAAACTAAATTAAATAGTATACACCAGTGG
>OMNW01031072.1:0-15390 GCA_900303245.1 Selene dorsalis | reverse complement strand
CCAGCATCTTATCTAAAGTTGTGGAGAAAATCCTTCTCAATAGGCTGGAAGAGTACATAACCACAAGTGACAACCAGTTTTGGTTTTAAACAGAAACATGGCACTCACATGTGCATTTTTGCCTTGAAAGAAATGTTAGACAACTATAATAGACAGAACTCAATCATTTTTATGTGTTTTATTGATGCCTCCAAGGCCTTTGATCACATCAACCATGAAAAACTGTTTAATAAATTGCGTGTTAGAGGGCTCCCCACATAGATTTTAAGAATTCTTGTCTTCTGGTATGCTCATCAGACCTTCCACATAAAAGTGGTGTGGCATAGGTAATAGTGCTGGCTTACAACAGCTATTGAAAGTCTGTACTCAATATGGCTTTGACTTTGATGTCAAATATAATACAACTAAGAGCAATATTATGATTGTCAGAAGTAAAGGTGATAGGAAATTAGCTTTTCCGGAATTCTGTTTATCTGGTTCTGTTCTTGAAGAATGTAATGAGGTGAAATACGTTGGCCATCATTTTGTAAACGATTTGACAGATGATAAAGATATTAATAGACAGTGTCGGAAGCTTTATTTGAAGGCCAATATGCCTGCACAAAAGTTAAGCATGTGCACCATTATTGTTAAGGTAGCTCTGTTTAGAGCATACTGTACCCCTCTGTATACTGCCCACTTGTGCCTATAGCAGGTGGAGGAGGTTAAATGTGGCCTACAACGATTGCATGAGGATGCTTTTACAGCTTCCCCGTTGGTGTAGTGCCAGCGAGATGTTTGTATATGTTGGGGTGCTCTGTACTGTGCAGTCTCATGTTCAAATTTATGTGCAGGTTGTCGGCCTCAGGAAATGACATCTTCAAGACTGTGAAGCCACTGGCGTTCCAGTCTGTATGTGTGGGCTGATACTTGGTGTCTGTCCCTCCATGTTTATATCCGGATGGTTTGATTGCCATGATTGCGTTTGATGTTTTTTTTTTTTTTTTTTTTTTAATCGATTGTTGCATTCTTGTTTTTATTGGCTGTCTTTTATGTACTTTTCATCCACTATGGACCTCTTGCTTTGTGTCCTTAATAAAGTTTATTAATAACAATAATAATAAGGCAGCACAGGACATAGCCTAATAGTGGGGCCATTATGCAGCACAGGACAAAGCCCAACAGTGGGAGATTACGCAGCACAGCCGGTGATCAGGACAGGACAGCAGAGCTCACCTGCTGCATCAGCCGTCTGACGGAGCATCTGGATCCATTGTCTCCGATGACAGCCGACTCCTTTTCCGCGGTATAGACTCTGACTCACTCTCTGAGGATGAAGTATTTTCATCCACCCAGGAAAAGTCACTGTCACTTCCCACCTCTGTCAGATCCCCTCCATCAGAATCATCGCTGTCCAGAGTCTGGAGCATCTCCAAGGCCAAGGCAGCCGTCATATTTCTCTTCCCCCGTTCATTCATTGCACACATTGTCTAAAGTCTCCTTATAACTTCAATGTTGATAAATACCATCACTCCAGACCGCTACTTGACATAGACAATGGTGGTTGCTGTTAATAAGTTAATACAGTGGGGGAAACCCTGCATGGTGGGAATAGAGTCTCTATTTTTGACATTATAGCTGTAATGTAGTTTATGAGGACAATGTGGGTGTGATATAAATAATAATAGTTACAAAAAAAATTATATTCTTAAAGTAATCTGGCAGGCCGGATATTATTGGCTGCAGGCCAGTTCTGATGTGCAGGCTGCGTATTGCCGACCATTGCCATAGACAGAGGTAAGAACTTCCAACAGTAAATCTATAACTTTCAGGACTCTTGTTGATGGTATCTGCAATGAAATTGTATTTGCCTATCAACGCATACCCTTAGACACAGATACACAAACACACCACACAAAAACTTTTAGATCACCACCGACATACCTTTTCTTAACAAATGGATGGATTGCACATACTATTTCCACTGTTCAAGAGACCCAATCCTCGCTTCACCTGGTTAGTAGATCAGCTTCAACATGAGTTTGCATGTGCCATCAAGTTTGTGCACATTTTTACAGATGCAAACCTTTAGTAAATCAGGCCATATGTGGCTGCCACCAGATATAGCTAGCTAGTCCCTACTGCCCACTTACCCAGTTAGACTCTGCTGCTTTAAAGGGGAACTGTGCAAGTCTGGTTACTTTTCCACTGTTTTTCTAACAATCCTCCCTCCCCCTCCTGGCCATGTGTATTTGTTTTCAATAAATGGAGCAGTGGACCATGTTATTTAACATATATACGCATTACGATGTGTAGTCTTATCTGTCATAAACAAGAGATTATAGGTTACAGGATGCGTTTGTGTTGCAGTTTCGCCAAGACAAGATCTGGGACACCGAGTCAGAGGCTCCGATCTTGCAAGGTTGGTTTTGGCCAAGAGATGCGAGGTGGAGGACAGAGAGCCTCCATTCTCCCTGTAACAAGTTACAAGTCATGTATGTAACCATCACAGTTACTCCAAAGCTGTTTAATTAAGGTAAACATGTAGCATAGTTAAGATAAAAATCCTGCATAGTTCCTACTGTAAACACGGTATTACTACAGAGACATAGCTGTATATATAGCTCTACATAAAACAGTTAAGTTTTTTTTTTTTTTACTACATTACTGTTAAAGTAAACCTTACATATGATGAACTTGAACTTTTAGCCTATAGACATGGTTTAATAAAATCAGTATGATTATTAATACATGCCATATTGGCCTCTGGAGATGCCTGGTGAACAACAAGAGCTCCCTGACCCCTCTGAAGCCTCTTGTTCCTCTATGGTTGTCTCCTGGCCCACGCTGTTTAACCTCAGTGATTCCTCCGTGACTAATGGAGAAATGTCGTTGGGAGATGTGTAGTTGGCTTTGTATGAATTATCTGGGATCCTTTTATTTTTTGTTTTTTGCCTCTGGACTGTCTGGGTAGCGTCATGCATCAGTCACGTCTATGAAGGTGGCATCACACACGTATCATAGCAACACCGACAGTGCTTTCTATCAGTCAAGAGATCCGCATTCTCGTAGCAATAGCGACACAGCAACATGTGTCTCATTGGTCAATGAGAAGCTCATTCAAACAGGCAGAGTCAGCAGCAGCAGACACAACTGCACCGTATCATTATGATAAAAATCACCCATTGTGGATTTTCAAAAATACGGGACAAAGAGCGTCTCTTATCAGTTCAATAAGGGACATATCTTTTAGTTTCCAAATACAGGACAATTCCCTATTTTAAGGGACGGTTGGCAAGTGAAGGGTCTCATCCAGCATTTGTCTGACTTTCTAGGGAAAGAAAAAAAGCAGTAATTTTCTCTGGTTTGCCTTTAAAATGATGAGACAGATCAACTCCACTACAGCTGTTGCTATTAGAAACTGAAACCTTCAGAAATTACCCAGACAAAGAAAAACAAAAAATAGCTCCTAGGAGAAAAACAACACATTTTTTGTACTTATTTTGTTTGATGGTTGAGGGCCACCAGATTCAGGATTCAAAACTGGTGGGCGGCTGCAGCGAGGACCGTAGCCCCAGCATATGGGATGCCTGCATAATGCACTGAGCTATATGGCACACCAAAAACAACACTTTTTGACTTCTGGTTTTATTTTTCATGTTTCTAGTTGTACATAATCCCTGCTGACTGTGAAGGTGTTAAAGGCTGTTAAAAGCTGCTGCACAGGTCTTGAATTGCTAATATGAGATGATTTGTTTTACAAACCAAACAAACAATCAAAGCAAAGGAAAACTAAGTGTAAACACATTACTATATTTTTAGAGTAATTAGGTTCAGTGTGGGATTTCAATTATACAAATACAAGCTCACATTGTATAAGGCAAAGTCCAGTGTTGCACTTTGCAGGCAAATTACACAACAGGTTACCATCATGAAGTTGAATTACTATTATTAGTATTCTACAAACAATAATACTGTTGCATTATGTGCTACATGTTTAACACACCACCCGCAATATGAAGCCAGTAACAGTGCTAAAGATTTAGCAAAGAATACAAGCAGCCCCCAAGGGTCTGCAGAACATGGCACACAGAGCTCTGACTTTCATGCCTGAACTAATGCAGAACTTTCTTTGAAAAGTCAGGAACGGAAACAGCACAGTCAGAATTACTGTAATTATGATGCTTCACGGAACAGAGATTTTCAAGACCAAAGAATTTCACATTTACTTAGATGTATGAAGTGGGCTGAGATGCAGCTCCAACTGAGAGTCGCTCAGTCCCTGTTCATACCTGCAGTAACATGTGTCTACACAGATGCAATCATGTGTCAGCTTTAAGATAATCTGTGCACACTTGTTTTGTAATGTGTCTTCACGTGTGTCTCCACTGACCGCTGGTGACCAGATGTCACTCACTTGCTTTATATGCACATAAACAGGTATGTGTGTTTTCAACAGATGAGCCCATTGTCAAATGTCCTTGCATCTGTGTGTGTGTGAGAGAGAAAAAGAGAGGGGGGAGAGAGAGAGATGTGCAAGGCAGATCACCTGAGATGGATGCAGTATGTTGTACCTAACAGTTCACCATGGCAATATTTTAAGGTGATAATACTGTATGTGTCTCATGTGCAGATTTATTGCTATAAAGTTGACCTGGCAACAAAAACACGTGTATGATTAATAGAATATCTAACCTGGAGAAACAGAGGACAGTTTATCCTGTAGAATGTAACTATGAATCCTGTCTTCTAAAGAGACAAGCAGGCAACCTTTGGTGAAACAGGATCATAACATGATCATAACACAGGATGACCAAAACATCTGGATTTTCAAGAAAAATTAAAGCTGCTTTGCAGCAGTGGTCAGGGCCAGGCAGCAGTTGTCAAGGCAAATTTCAAAAATTGTCAAAATGTCAAAAATCCTGTGATCAAGACAAAAATCTGATAATCCATAAATTGTATCTTGACAGCATGGAGATGTTGGTGATTTGTTTTTAATGATAAGTGTTTTGCTTCATAAGAGAAAATGTGATGTTTAAAAATGCCATTCTTACATTGACTGTAATTGTTCATTGAGAGCAGAATTCAAAATGTTCAAAAATTTGTTTTTGAGATAAAATTCCAATATTTGTCAAACTTCATCAACTATGACTCCAAAATATTGTCAATGTTTTTCAGGAAGATTGAAAATGTATTTATCAATATTAGTTTACAGTCAAATGTTTTCATGCACTGTAGGCTCAGTTTTTCAGATATCAAAAATCCAGGTGTTAACTGTGTGGAGGACGGTCTGAAGATGCAGTGGAGCACATTTGGTGTCAACTGAGCAAAAACTGTGGGACAAGAAAGGTTTAATAAGTTTTACAGTTTTTGAAAAAAACAGCGATTGACTTATAATTTGCAGTAAGTTTAAATGTACAAAAGTTTCTGCAGTATTGGGGCTACATTTTAGTGAAAGTTGCTAAACTGTAACATGTACAGTTGATTTGTTAAGAATTTTCCAAGATTTAAAATTTAGACACTTACTTGTGTTATTACTGTATGCTGCAAGACTGTTGAACTGCTCCACACTGCCACACCTATGAACTTACATCTAGCACTTTCTGATAAATCTTTCTAATAAATCCCTATTCACTTTTACTTATATAGACTTGTTCTTCTTCTAGTATTTTAGTATGTTAGTTATTATTTATTTATTTTATTACTATAGTACTGAGACCTGAGCACTGCATCTTGTTCCTCAGGTTTCATGGTGTGAATGACAATTAAAAATCTATCTGTCTATCTATCTACCGACCTACCCACCCACCCATTCTTCCATCCATCCATCCATCCATCCATCCATCCATCCATCCATCCATCTTTAGGCTGATAGTCGTGGGTTTATACAAGTAGCTGAACATGTCGATTTAGACAACAATGGATTATTTTTGAATATCAAAAAAATATATGAATCTATTAATTACACTAAGAAAAGAGAGAATGATGGGGTCACACTTTTTCCCCACTACTAGCATTATAACTTTGACTTTGACAAAACATCTTAAGTGTAAATGCTGCAGAGACTCAGGAACAAAGGCACTTGCACTCACACAATCAACTGTTGCTAGGAGAAGGCCCAGGCCTCTGCTGCAGGTTGGAAAAAGGTTCTGCCCTTGAACTCGATTCTTTATACAACCTCTGATGAATCGGGGCCCCTCTTCCTTCTTCATCCACCTGGAGCAGCTCCTCCTCTTCACCGCGGAGGATCTGAGCTGAACTGCAGAGTGCATTTTTGTAAAGGAATAATTTGTCCATCCTCTGCAGTGTAGTTACATTAGGAAGGCACTGCTTCATAGCCACTATATACGGGAGAAGAGTAAGGGTTATACAGACCAAAAGGTAATTCTTCATACTGTATGGAATGCAATGCTTATATTAAGAGAAGCCAGTCCTCATAGTGATGATTTAATATATGAATATAATGTCTTAAATTTTATCTTCATGTCATGCATACAAAGTTCCCAACTCATTAGGTCTAACAAGGCACCACAGGTACAGTTGCAGCAGTCAAACATTTCATTGCATTTGATGGATATTTTTCAGCTCACTCTTGAGCTAAATATTCTCCCTTCTCTCCCCAACTCTTGGCAAATCAAAAAAAAAAAAAGTTCCCTGCACTGAGGCACAACTTAAGTTTTTCATAATCATCCAGCCAGAAGAGATGGAACAGAAATAGAGTCGAATCAAGTCAAGTGAATTTTATCTGTGTATCAAACAATCGTGACAGGGGTTATCTCAGTTCACTATTCATATAGAGCAGGTTTGGACTGTACTCTGCATAATATTGACTACAGACAACCAGCAATCACTACCGTGAGAGAGCACTTGGTGACAGTGGTGAGAAAAATAGGCAGAAAAATTGAGCAGAGACAGGGTCATTTTCTTCTAACAGCTGAGAGACAGAGAAGTAGAGAGCAGGATTAAGGAGCGCAATGAAAGTTTCACATGGATGTGTAATAATAGTAATTAAACATTTACTAAAGAGTACATTTTTTACATCCTTGTAGACAGGACCGCAAAGAAGAACTTGGGCTAGTGTTCATGAACATGAGTGTCATTTAAATTATTCTTCACATAAGGTTCATTATTTATCACTGGTGCCAGGTTCTTATTTTTTGGGGTATCATATATCTACAGAGCATGTCTGTCCCAGATCAATATCATTGTAGCGAGTTTCTGCTCACACATCCTCATGAGTCGGTCAGGACTAGTCAGTAAATGTTCTCTGTTGTCAGGTTTTACTTCAGTTTTCTTTCTTTGTCTTGTCACTTCCTGTTTTATTTTTAAGTCTTCTATGCTCCAAGCCATTTCCTTCCCTTCTGTTCCATATCATCTCGTCTTCCTTGTCGTCCACCTTGTTCTCCTACCCTGTCCTGTTCTGTGCTCTCATTTGAGTGTGTTTCTCCCCGTGAGTCCTTCGGTTTTACTGCTTTTGAGCTTCTTTGGGTTTGTTCCCGGTTTGGTTTGATGCTTTGGTTGGATATGCTGGAGATGTTCTTCACTCCTTGTGTCTTCGGGGATATTTACACCTGTAATCTTAGTTGGATTTCTTCTGTCTTCTGTACTTTGCCTTATGTTTTTTGCATTTTTCTTTTTAAATAAATTGTTGTCGTACCCTGCTCCCTGTGACGCTGTCTGCATTTGGCTTTTTCTAACCAAACAGACTCTCTTTCAAAGCCAAACTACAGTATGTGGAGGATCCTATACCAGGTCTTCATTAATGTACAGAACCAGAGTAAATCAATGAGCCTCCATAAAAAATTGAATAGCTCCATAATATGTTGCTCCTCTTATGTTCACGGAAACCCCAAGCACCAGAAGCACAGACACAGGATAAACACATTAGATCTCAAACCTATACACATTAGAGTTGTGTATAGGTGTGAGATTCTACACCACCACAATGTTTAAATCTGTTTTGATCCCAAACTAGCAGCGTCTTTAAAGGTCCCACACAGTACGAGAGAAGATGCCCATGTGTTGTTTGATTACAAAGCAGCTTTAGGTTCTATCTTTATACTGTGAAAGTATTAAAGCCTCAGTCTACAAAGAAATGCACACAGAAACAGAGCCCTTACAACAAGCTGTCAACACTTCTGTAACTTTGTGATGTCATAATAGTTGCCGTTTTCAGGCATGTCCCAAGCCCCACCCACATGAACTCTAATTTGCAGGGTTTGGCTTCCCTCAGTATTTCCCAGAAATCTGCTGTATTGTTAGTACAGCATTCAGAGAACATTCAACCAATCAGAAGAGCCCCCTCTCTTCTGATTGGCTCTCCACCCTCTTATTACCAAAGTTCCAGAGAGATGCCCGAGAGAATACAGAGATAGTTTTGGTTCATAAAACCAAAAATATATTTTCTAGTGGATCAACTGGGACCCTTAAATGTCATGTGCTTATTCATTTGTGCTGACAAAATTAAAAACTGAACTTCTCTTCATTATCTGTCTACATGTACCTTTTTGTGTTTTATTTTGATTCACTGTTATTGGTCTCTCTTCCCATCAGCCCCCACTGCAGAGATCAGCTGTATTTTCAGTGCACTGATATTGGACATAACACATGACCTGGATCTGGTGTGTGGGTTTATATTCCTTCTACACTTCATCCACTGTCACCCAGCAACATCCTATAGTATTGGCCTCATCTCTGGATGAGTTTCCCATAAATCCCATAAGACCCACATGTGCACAAGTGTTATTGGAAGAGAGTATGACATTTAAACAAATTGTCACCTAATCTGTACCAGTAAGGGCAGCACTTGATAGGTGAACTTGGAACTTTGATGGAGATAACTTTTGAAATGTCACCCACAACGAAAAATAACAATGGCTGTGAGATAAAGGAAAATATACTCTGTGTTCCCAAGGGCTCAGTGCAGAGTTGGATGTTGCCATGAATTAAGTACAGCCCAATAGTGTGGGGCTCATGCTCAGCATGGATCTTTGGAAACCACTTTTTTTTTTTTTTTGCTTACAAAGCAGTTTTTTTTCCTAATGTTTTCATGTCTTGATATTGTTTAATGAGAACCCTTGGTACTGTAACATCTTCATTTTCACACCCATATAGATCTTTCTTTATTTTTGAAAGATCCATAATAGAAAAAATCGTCACCCTCTCTGTCGTGAGAAATTAGTGCTCATGTCTCTCGGGGCAACCAGATGTACAACATGTTGAGTCAGACAGTAACAGACGTTAGAGGGATGAGACTATTGAAATACTGATAACAAACTCGCAATCGGCCTCACACTGGGAGTTGGAGAGGGGCTGGCTCATGATCCACTTCAAAAATGGCTTGCATTCGGAAGAGATACATGCAGAGTTAAAAGCAGGAACAAATCCCCCATCCAAATGTGCCCCCCTGTTCCTCCCCATGGCTGACAGTTGCTGCAGTGAAATACTGGGCTCCAGGCACTGCCAGAAGGAATAAAACCTCCACTGATTCTGATCCAATTTGTGGCAGCCAGGTTACAGTCTTGTGCTTTTATTGAAAAAGACAAGAGTTTTGGAATTAGCATTCTGCAAGGTGCTCTTGGAGTATGCAGGTGGGTAGTGTTGCATTTGGGGATCGATGGTGTTTTTTGGCGAGGTGGGAGTGCAGAAACACACACACACACACACACACAAATGTACATACACACACCCCCACTTGTCAATCAACAGCTCTCCAAGCCAAGGTGATAGTGGACTCTGCGCTGAGAATGACTCTAATCCAGCAGTCCACTGTAAAGCCATTGCCCTCTCAAAGGCTCTGCTTCCACATGTCAGAGCTGCCACATGCTCCCTCAGTAATTGGGATGGAGAGAGAGCTCTGGGTGGGTAGTGGTTTGTGCTGTACTGCTGGTGAAAATAATTTGCTGTTTCCACGGCAAACAAGAATAAAGTGATGTAATTCCGGTCCCATTCCTTTATCATTTTACACTAAAATTATTGCAACAATGACACAACATGCTCACATTTTTTTGCAGTATACAGGAAGTCTTGGACATATGTTGTATGTCAGTGTACAATGAAGACCAACTATCAGTGCATATGTGCTCAGAGAGTTGTGTTCTGTGTGTTTTTATGTCATAAAATGCATTATCCCCTGATCACAGGATGAGCAGCAGTGAACCAATCCATCATACACTGCTGTTTTTGCCATACCAAATGGCTTAGGTAGTTAGTTTTACTGCAGTGGGCACACAAGCTAATGCTTCCTCAACCTAATAAGCAGTCTTGTGCTGAGTAATCACAGCCATGTTCCTCCAGTGTATTTGAGAGTATAATTTAAACATCTCCAAAAACCACAAAAATCATCAGCTTTGATGAAAATGCTGGTGAAAATAACCTCTGAGGTGCCATTTTTTGTCCTGCTGTGCCTTAATTACAGCAACAGAAAAACTGAAGAGACTCTCCCCCATCTTCCCCCACAGACCCCAGCACATTATTTAGAGAAAAATGGTTGAGAGGTTCACATTCTATCCACTTAGGTGATTTGAGGAGGATTCTGTGGGTTGTGGGACATGTGGACCAGTTTTAACAGAAAATGTCATTATTAGTCAAAACAAATTTGCCATAAAGTATCTTCAACCTCATGGTCTGACAGAAACAGCTGTAAATGTGGGAATATGTTCCTCCACATTTTGACATCAAACAACTTGTCATTGTAAAGCAGGGGAGCATTGATAAGTCGCACGATCAGATTAGTTTCCTTGGTTTCCATCGCCTGCACTCAACCATGAAAAATACTGTAAGCCAGTATCAAAGATCTGCAACTCAATAGCAACAGTTAAGAAGATTTAAAGATGTAAAGGGAGGACTGTCCTTTGTAAAGGTAAATCGACTGCTGAGTCCTTGGGAGACTTGTGAATTGCCTAAATTTAACCCTGGTGACCCTTGATCACTGGTCATTTGTTGGGAATCAGATTAAGATATACTTACTTCAACTCCCAGAAAGTTTAATTCATCATATATTGCAGACATATTTCAAGTGTGCCAGATAAATTGCTACAAAGTTCCTGTGGGAGGCTCCATCTACATCTCCAGACTCCCCCACCATGTATTCTGCATAGTCTGCAATACTGATATTGGGACCATCATCAAGGATCAGCGGGTTATAATTGAGCAGCGAATGATATGCATCTTCAGAGCGTTGATAACATGCTGTTATTGACTGGCAAGAAAATTAAAAAAAACTACAACAAAATGGGAATACTAGCTACATATAGATTTATCACCAGGATGAGAAGGAGTGCTGATATTGATGATCTAACTGAAAAGATGTCTTAGAATTTTTATTTTCATGAATATGACAATAATGAATGAAAAAGTGTGATTTATTTTATTTTACTTGTTGACATAAAGATGATTAAACCTAAGGACCACAGAAACTTGTTATTCTTTTCATAAAAATTTACCATTTGCTGCATCGACCCAACAGTAAACTGACGTGTACACACACACACACACACACAAACACATAAGGAAAAAAACAAACTCTGAGGTTCTACATTTTCTCTGTTGAAGGACAGCAATATTTAACAAATCTGTGACATTTCATAAAACTAACACATGAACAACCTCTTAATAAGAGATTCTGAAATGATTATAGCACTCTGCATGTTGCTACATTTTATACCAGACATTCACCATAAAACCATCAGCAAACTAAAAGTAAGACTTTTATAACTTTATGCATAAATTTTAACATTTTATTTGTAAAGGTGAATTAAATATGTGCAATTTACAATCAGATGAAAATATATATACACATATATAAAAAATACAGTTGAGGATGATGATAAAGGTGAACCTCCAGTGTTACTTAATCTTGAGTAAAAAGCATCTTGCCATAATACACTGTGAGTTGATATGCAACAGACTCTGAAGCTGTTATAAGATCTGCTAATTTGAACATTTCCTTGCTTTACTTAGGTCACCATGAAAGGAACAAACAGCCACTCAGTACTGGAATGTAATTTTGCCTCAGTATTGACATCTCCCTGAATATGGAACACCAGACTGATATTTACTATGGACTCTGATGTATTAAACAACTTACACTATGTTCCAACTACAGTGGCAGAGTGTAAAGATCGTGAGGTGTTAAGACTGGGGTGGGGAATGAATAACACAGTGAGAAGAGGTGAGAGTGAAGGTGTAGGTAACAAGGAGGAGCATAGCTGAGAAGACTGACCAATGTCATGGCCACATTAAACAATAGTATATTAACAACAACAACAAAAGTCAATCATCACATATATAGCACTGCAGTCTGGATGTTCGGATCTAAAAAAAAATCCATTAAGCCTCAACTTGTTCAGCGAACAAACTGTCACCGATTAATATTTGACCATTACTGGAGTTTTGTTTTAATGGAGTCAGGGTTTAAAAATATAATATCCCCTGCTGGTGAAATGAAATCTATCAATAACCCATGAGTGTCAAACCTTGTGAGCAAGTGATGTTCAAGGCTGCCACTCAAACACAGATGTATACAGTCTCCCCCACCGGATAAATGGAAACAAATGAGCTGTTCCATACACCAGCTCCTTTGTCTGTTGGCAGTGGTCACACAGTGTGGACGCCTTTCACATGACACTAAAAGACTCAAACATTGTAGTTCGGACATGGTGAATCACAGTGAATCTCAAACAGCTGTTGCTTCAGTTGAGGCCTGTTATGAATATCAAATAAATGTGGCAGTTTAAATGTAACTATAATTGTAGTGTCAGTTTCTGCTTTCACCATATTCTCTATGTAAAGCAGGCTCACCTTGGTTTATAGCAGGGTCCTTGAACACAGCAACCGCTAAGTCATTATCTAAAGCTAGCACTAGCTGGCTTTAGATAGTGCCTTTCTTCAACTGTATAAACAATCTTTATATTGGTTTTCTTTTCGATGGGATCTTAACTGAGAAGTAGGGAAGTGAGTTTGTGTACTTTGCAAGATATTAAGCCATTTCACAGCCAGCCGCTGGCATATTCAGTATAAGCCATCGCTTAGAGACACAACCACTAAGGGGGACCACATTTAAAAAAACAATAAAATTATTTTTCCTTTTATTTATTTACATATATATTGTTATAATGTCACGTATCCCCTATCCTGGTTATTCATTTAATATGGAATAAAATGAAAATATTTCATTACAGAATGATTTTTAAGCCACATGCATCTGAATGCAATCAATCCACCTGTGACTGCTGCTGCCCCTCCCCCTCCCCCTCCCTCCTTTAGCATGGCAACTTCACTCTATCCATAATCGGCTTAATAGATTAGTAAAAAAAAAAATGCCTCCACCAAAAAGAAAATTTAGATCTGGTGCTGAAGGGCAGAAGAAAAGACAATTGGAGATGACCAAAAGAACAAAGGATAAAGGTTTGTGATTTATTTTTTGTTATGAATTTGATTGAAGTTACATGTGATAGTACATGTGAAACACGACTGCATCCGTAATATTTTTCCAGTTTCTCAAAGCTTAAGCTGATAGAGACATACCTGCGATCGTCTATGGCACAAGAACGCCTCACTGGACTTGCCATCATGACTATAAACCATGAGGTTAGTAGGGAGGTGTCTTATGATGATGTCATTGACAATTCTGCATCAAGAAAAGCAAGGAGGCAAAGATTTTGAGGACTTTCTTTTTATAGGATAAGGGTCAAGCCATGACCTAATTTTTTACAGTAGCACATTCTGTAGCTATTGTTTTGTGCAATACTTTTCTATTGTTCACTTTATTTAGAACAATTTATAGTACTTTTATTTTGACAGGGAAGCAAAGATTTTGAGCACTTTCTTTTTGTATGATTGTCAAGTGATGAGTAGCTATAGTTTTACAGTAGCCAATAGCTATTGTTTTGTGCAATAGTGTAGTGTAGTGTAGAATATTTCAATTGTTAATTGTTGAACTTAAATTTTAATATCCTTTTCAAATAAAGAGATTTGTTGTTAATCCCCTTGTCCATCTCTATTATGTGTGCGTGCATGCGTTTAATTTGGTTGTTGCGCTGGTAGTGTTTTGGGGGCCACCAAAAAAATCTTGCCTAGGGCCATTAAAATCCTAGGGCCGGCCCTGAGCCATTTGCTGATGTTTTTTAAGTAAGGTAATAAAACAGCATTTTAAAGTCTTGTTTTTACATGTCTAGATATAGCGGTAATTATGCTACACCCTTCTCACACTGACAATAACAAAGTATGTATTAAAACGTATTAAAGTGTCCAAGCGATATGTCAACCACTAAGACAGGATAAAGGGAAGTCAAGGCCCAGCACTCACTAATGGCACTCATCTACTTGTCAAGAAGTATTTGTCCTTAAACATTATGAATAAATGTGTTCTAAAACATTATCATACATGTAATAATTCAAATATAGGCTGTAATCTGCCACTTCACAGAGCATTAAGAATAAATTTTATGCGGACCTATGAGTTGTTAAAGTGAGTGTGTGCTGCGGTGGAGCGAGCGTTATTCCCCAGAGAGCGCAACTCAGTTGGATGTTGGTTTGAGACACTACCTGCCTGGGAGAGTCAAATGTGGCTCAGTGAGGAGGTGACAGACAGGAGGCCCGTCTGATCCTCCACTGTCTCCCATTCCGCGGCTCACATGTGATTGATGGAAGCTGTCATGTGATAAACAGATCTATTTTTCTCCCACCGCTTCGTATGCTAAGGCTAGACTGTAAGCAAACATGCTGTTGAGTTACCTCGTACCAGTCACCTTCAGTTGGCCCTGCCACCTAAAATCAGCCTTGATCTGCTGAAGGAAACCTTTTTTTTTTTTTAATTCAAATGTGTATCTGCAACAGTGCTCTGTTAGCAGAAACTGGGAATCAAGCTCAGAGAACCAAGCTTTCTAACCTGTGTTGCATAGATCATTGCCATGGATGTGACATAACAGTAAACGCTAAACAAGAAAACCTTGACTTTAAGTAAGAAGGTCTCACCTCTGGTCTTCCTATTTGCCTCACATTAGTGTGTTGGAGCTCTATCAGGAGGAGGACAGAAAAATGAAGATGGGTAAAGCCTGTGCCGATGCCATGTTTTATGACTGTGTCCTACTGCAGATGATTTCCAGCCTGCTTTTTACACTGTGGTTTCTTCTTGACAGTCTTATGTTTGCTGATTTTTTTTTTTTCTTTCATTAAAGTGTTAATCTCTCCAGAGCCGAATGACAGCTTTAAACCTGGTTATTTGATGCTCAGAGGCTCAGGTCCTGATTTCATTAATACCCTGTAAACGCAGTGAGAAACCATTAGGAGAGAGGAGATGATTACACTCCCAGAGGTACAGTAGTTTTAATAGACTTTATAGTTTACAGTTTGTTTTACACACATACATTTCATTTACTATAAAACCGGGGTTTTCAAAGAGAGGGACAG
>OMNW01031068.1:19678-30333 GCA_900303245.1 Selene dorsalis | reverse complement strand
TATACATTTCAGCTTTAGCATCAGCCTTTTCAACATTCCTTTAGCATTTTCTTCAGCTAATTCAGCATTGCTTGCTTTCAGCATTCACACACATTTTCTTCAGGAAATGCTTCATCTAGTTCACACTATATGTAAAATATTGATTTGGTGTGGTGAAGTTGCTGGTTCGGGTTTGTGGTTATAGTTGATCAACGCAATGGGTTGTTGGTGAGAACAAGGCACAAGACAACAGGATCCAGTTCATTCTGCTTTATTGTTTAAGCTGGTTGTGTTCTGATGAAAGGAGAAGAAAGAAAAATGATAGAACAACTAAGTATTAATCCACAGAACTCAAACATAAGGATTAACTAACTCTTGAACAAAGGATGTTTAATTTAAGCGAACACAGCTCAACCAATTACTAAGGGTTACTAAATATACTAAGGCTGTGGATCAAAATGATCGAATTAGATAACTCACATCAGGTACCCAGCTCAACAATGAAAAGGTGAGTGAGGAGGGTGATGGCCAGCCAGCTCCTTTGTTCTCAGGCTGGGAGACCAGTTGATTATTGGCCTCAAACAGGTGAGCTGGCAGCCTATATGGACTCCCAGGCTCCACCCTCGTAGAGGGTAGGGAGAAGGAGGTGGAAAAAGGTGGGGATTTTCTACAGCCGCCCCTCAAATATGTAGATCATATTTGACTTGGAGGAAAATCCTCATGTTAATAGAAAGTCTGGGTCATCCTTCAGCTCCATAAGAGTAACCAGTCAGCTGACTGGACGAACATAGGTCTTTCCTTTTACCACTATTTCGGCCACTCTAACTCTCCGATCCGAGCTCGGGAGGGTCTTCTGAACTTTACCTATTGGCCAGGAAGCACGGGGTAGGTTCGGGTCCACAACCATGACCACAGTATCCACAGCGAGACTTGGGTTTTCCACCTTCCATTTTTGTCGTGGTGGGAGTGTTGGCAGATAATGTTTCAGAAAGCTTGCCCAGAAGTGGTCAGCAAGTACCTGGCTGTAGCGCCATCTTCTTGTTCTCAGAAGGTCAGGCTGGGCATACATGACTTGAGGAAGGGCTGCTTCAAGCTGCCCCATTAGGAGAATATTTGGAGTAACTAGCTCAGGGTCAGACACAGCAGATGACAGGTAGCCAAGGGGCTTCGAGTTTTCTCCACCTCTACGAGCACAGTATTCAACACCTCCTCAGTTACGACTTGATCACCCAAGGTCACACGTAAAGCCGATTTAATCGCTCTCACCTCTCTTTCCCAGGTTCCTCCGAAGTGGGGAGCGTGTGGTGGATTTCTCAGGAAACTGACTTTGTATTTTGCCAGTTGATCCTGGAGGGCAGGGGTCAGTTGATTAAAAGCCTTCTGCAACTCTCTTTCTCCCCCTACAAAATTGGCACCATGGTCTGAATACACCTCAAAGGGGGTTCCACACCGAGCCACAAAGCGGCGGAAAGACATGAGGAAGCTGTCAGTGTCCAGGCCCGAGAGAAGATCAATGTGAATACAACGAGTGGTGAGACATTTAAAGAGAATCCCCCATCTTTTCTCTCATCTGCGGCCAGTATTGATGAGGAAGGGGCCGAAACAATCCATCCCCGTGGACCAGAAGGGAGGCTTGAAAAGCAGCAGACGAGATGGTGGCAAGTCAGCCATCCGAGGAATCAGGTGTCTGGCTTTCCATTTCCTACTATCCATACATGAATGTTGATGCTTCCTTATTGCTTGTCTCCCACACAGAATCCAATAGTTTCTCCTTAGGCTGGCATAAACTCTATCCGGGCCAGGATGGTGTAGCCGTTTGTCATAATCCTTAATCAGCAGCTGTGTGATATGGTTTTTTGGATCCAGGACTACAGGGTGCATGTTGTTATAATCCAGATCCTCACTATTATGCAGCCGACCTCCTACTCTGATCAGGTTTGTGGTGTGATCAAACTCAGGGGCCAAGTTATTCAGGGGACTTTGTTTTGAAATGGGCTTGTTGGCCTGTAACAGAGCATATTCTTCAGGGAAATTCTCCTGTTGTGCATACTGGAGGAGAAGATTCTCCTCGTAGGGTCTCTGGGGGGGCTGTGAATTATCAACTGAGGATGAAGAGATGTGTTGAGAAGTGCCAACCACCAGATCCTCCCAGCACTTAAACTGGAGCAGGTTTGGGGGAACACTAGGTGGCAGTACATGGGCAGTACCACAAAAGGACGACTTTCTGAACTCTACAGCTGCAGGTGTGGAGGGATTTAAGGGCCACTGATGAGGAGGTAAGTACAGACAAGGAGGGCCCTGATTCCATCGGTGGGTTGCAGCAAGTTCTGTGAGGGTTCTCCTCCTGGAAATGTTGTCTGCAGGGTTACTGGCTGAATCTGTATACCTCCAGTCTGAAGCAGCAGTGTTCTCAAGGATCTCTGATACGATGAGCCACAAAGATCTTGTACTGGAAGGACTCTGATTGATCTGCCATCTTGGTGCCACTCTTGAACGTGCCATGGCAAAGGAGACATGAACCTGGAGTCCACTGTCCTTAAATAGGCAACAGAGCCATATGCAGCTTCAGACGCATCACAGAACACATGTAATTCTCTAGTCATAGAAGGATCTTGGTCCTCTGTGAATCCATAACACCAAGTGTGGGAGCTCCTCCTCCCATAATGTCCAGGCCTTTACAAAAGCATCAGGAAGGCAGGGGTCATCCCAGTCCCGCTCCTTAGACCACAATTTCTGGAGAAGAACCTTGGCTCGGGTCGTAAATGGGTAATAAACCCCAGGGGATCATACTGCATGGCCAGTATCCTGTACACATTCCGTAAGGTAAGAGGCCGATAATCAACTGGTCTGTGTTTATATCCCAATGTGTCTGATGAGCAGTACCATACCAAACCTAAAGCTCCTTCCCATGGATCAGTGCGGTCTTGGATAAGCCACATTTCAGTGCTCTCTGATCGAGCCTGTTTGGGAAGATGCTGAACCACTGAAGGGAGGTTACTGATCCATTGTCGTATCTCAAAACCACCAGAAGCTAACCATGCTCGGAGGGCGATCAAGGAAACTTCTGGCTTGCTCTTCAGTGGGGAAGCTTTGCAGACAGTTGTCCACATAGAAAGACTGCAGAACTGATGCTTTAATGTCGTCCTCTCCTCCTCCTGGTGTTGGATTGTGTATTTGACGAGTTTTGAGGGACAGTGGACCTTGTACTGTTCACCTCCATTGTGTTCGCTGAGCAGCTCTCATCTCTGCCCTGTGGATCACAAAACAACAGACACTGATAATTAAAGGTAATGAACATACTCAGATAACCACAGGAATTATGACAATAGGCTGATTTACCAAAATGTTGAACTATTCCTTTAAGCATCACGCCTGCATCAATGTCAGCTCTCCACTCATGGTGATGGAGAAAACGCCACATACTTCCTTCTGTGTGGTTATTTCCTGCAGTTTATGAAAAGGTTAGTTTAGCTACTTCACATATTTAATTGTCTATGACAGAATTAGAGGTTACATTGTATATTAATCTTCCTGTCGTGTTCGGGTCAAATCTGACTAATTTACAACTTAAAACACTCATAAATATTGTGTTCTACATCTGATTGCCTCAAGGCCTTATGGTATCCTCCACACTGTGCACTTGAACACAAAAGTGATGATCACCACTTTCATTGAATTTTGAGTGGTTTAGTCAACCTTGTTACACCTGTGGTGTTCCCGGTCAAAAGTGACCGCCATAGGAAATGAATGGGTATCCAGATTATATCCATCCATCAGATGAGAAAACAGCCCCATACACACCACCCCAACACACACACATGAACCCCACAATTCAGACTGAACAATGTCTTCTGTGGGTACACATCTGTTTCCCACACTTATGTGTCGATCCTCCCATGTGAACCACCTTCCTGATGAAACAATGTATCATGTCTTCACACAGACTAGACAGGTGTTTGTTATGTAAAGCCATCTCTTTCCACTGCTTTTGAAGAGGGCAATGAAGTTGAACCAGAAATAGAGGACGATGTCTCGGAAGTGGAAGACAACACTGATTTTGATCCAGACTTTGAAGAGACTGAATACTCAAAAAATGGAGAGAGAGAGAGACATCTGAGGAGACATTCCAGTCCAAGAGTGAAGACTTGCTCTGGTCTTCATCCTCTCAGGACAGAGGTGGTGGAGCGAGAGTGGAAAACATCATAAAGATGATGCCAATGCCAACATGGTATTCAACATCTTGTGGATGACATCAAGTCCAGCTTGCAGCTCTTTTTACCAGACTCCATTGGGGGAATTATACTGGAGATGGCAAACCTGGAGGGGAGGCGTGTGTTTGGGGACAACTGGAGAGAACTGGACCTGGTAGTCCACCAAGCCTACATGGGTCTGTTGATTCTATTGGAGTATATCGCTCAAACAATGAGGCTACAAAAAGTCTGCGGGATGCAGAGTCTGGCAGGCCTATATTCCAGGCAACTATGTCCTTACAACACTTTCATGTCCTTTCAAGAATTATTCGATTTGATAACAGAGATACACGACCCGTCTGCTGGTGAAATGACAAACTGGCCGCTATCATACATCATATTCCAGAACATGTGCTTCAACTGTTTGTTGTTTTTAGCCTCTGTGAGGCACTTTGTGTTGTTTTTATGCATGAAAAGTGTCCTATAAATAAAATTTGATTTGATTTGATTTGAACTGGTAGCTCTGAGTTTTTACTCAATCATTGCTTTATTTTTGTCGTGTTTTGTCATATTTTGTCAACTACTGATGGATCCTTCTGTGAGGAGAGGAGATTCTTCAGGAGAGGAGCTTCTTTCATTGAAAATGAAAGAGGATCTGAAGGATGCCACCCTGTTCCACCTGAGATGAAGAGGTGTTTTCATGGTTAGCGTGCTGTTGGTGCAAAGATGAAGGCTTGGAAGTGGAGATGTACGATCAGTCCTTTCTGCCTTTCTGCCATGGAAAATATCAACTCTTTGCCCAACAAGAGAAAGTAGACATTTTACAGTACAAGCAAACTAGGGAAGTATGGAATAAAGATCAGGGCAGTATGTGACGCCAGGAGCAGCTATGCCTGGAATATGCAGGTATACATGGGGAAACCCTTTACTGGAAGGGCCGGAAAAAACCAGTGCATGCATGCTGGACATAACAACTGGTCTCCAAGGGCATAATATCACATGTGACACATCGTATGCTCTTGGTCAGCTCACCATGGTAAGGACAGTGAGGAAGAACAACCCTGAACTTCCCCATGCACTGGTATCGACTAGAGGAAGAGAGGTACTCTCATCAAAATTAGCTTTCACTGACACACATTCTTGTCATATATAAGAATAGAAATGTCATCCTGATGAGCATGCTACACAAAGACGCTGCCGTCACCACAGAGGACAGGAAGTCCCTTATGATCCAGGACTACAACAGAAACAAAGGTGGCGTTGACTGCCTTGATAAGGTTCCGTCCATCATGCATTTTATTTTATTTTTGTTTCTGTCAATCACAGCATTTTGTGTAAGACAGATTCAATATTGTTTCAAATCTCTTATTTATTGTTCCTTTCATTGCAGCTTACTGGTACATACACCTGCAAGCGAATGACAGCCTGCTGGCCTGTGGCAGTGTTCCACGACATCCTTGATGTGTCTGCATGCAATGCATGTGTTGTGGACAGTGATCGACCAAAGCTGGAATCAGGGGAAGTGTTTCAAGCGGAGACTCTTCCTAGCAGATCTAGGAAAAGCTTTGGTGACTCCTCTTATTCAACGGCCCCAGCACCTTACCTGCACACAAGCCTCTGCCAGTCTGGTTAGGAGTGTGCAAGCCACAGCCGCTGCCCTGGCTGCTCTCCCCCAACAAGGACAGGGGCAGAAAAAGAAGCGCTGTCAGCTCTGTGCCCCTCGAGACAACAAAACAAGCCTGAGATGCCTATCTTTGCAAGACCCTCTGACCTGAGTGCACTCCTGTGCATGAATTCACACGCACATGCGCACACACAAGCGCGCATGCGCGCGCGCGCACACACACACACACGACTTCATGTTGAGGAGTTTGGTCTCTGGTTTTCCATTTCTTTTGTCCATTACATGTTAATTTTGGATTACATTTTCAGTGTTTATTTGTATTTTCACTGCAGTTATTCATGTTAACCACTACTCTGAGACATTGTTCATAGCTAAAAAAGAGTGTTAATGGTTTTTGTGTTAATTGAAGAGCATTTAAAGCAGACCAGTCAAATTTGACCGGCAACACTAATGTAAGGGGAGGGGGTGAACACGACAGGAGGGTTAAAGGGAACATGCTGTTCATTATATTGGCGTACGCATGTTGATTCACCTTGATTTGATTGCCTGAATTTTGCATTTTCAGGAACTATAGGATAAACCAAGGATGTAATCAGATTTATATCAGCAAATAAGAAAAAAATGGCTAACAAAAAGCAACAACAGTTGAGAAGAACTGAGTTCTTATTGAATAAGTTTCTCTTCACACGCTTACTAGCTTACCTCATCATAAAATTCACAGATGAAACCACGGTGGTCGGTCTCATTTCAGGCAGAGATGAGACAGAGTACACAGATGAGGTCCAGTACCTGTCAGCCTGGTGCTAATCAAATAACCTACTGTTAAATACAACAAAAACCAAGGAGATCATCATAGACTTCAGACGCAACAGCACAGCCCCACTCTACCTGAATGGTGACTGCGCGGAAAGGGTTACCTCATTCAAATTCCTAGGAGGAGCTCTCTTGGTCCACAAACACTAAAGCAATAACTGAAAAGGCCTAGCAACGACTAAACTTCCTGAGAATTCTCAGGAAACATCATCTTGAACAGAAGCTGCTGGTGTCCTTCTACCAGTCAGTCATTGAAACCAAACTCACTTTCTGCATCACAGCCTGATACGCAGTGTGTTCGACAGCAGACAGGAAGGCTCTGCAGAGGGTCATTGGTACAGCCCAAAAGATCATAGGCTGCCCTCTGCCCTCTCTGGATGAGCTTGCCAACTCCCACTGCCTCACTAGGACCAGATCCAACCTGCTTCCCTCTGGCAGGCACTATAGGTCAATGAAAACACGTACCGCCAGACTAATAAACAGCCTTTTCCCCTGGGCCATATGCACACTGAATATCAATATCAGTCAATATCAACATCACAACACACTACCTCTGAACACTATTTTAATCTTAATTTTTATTTCAATTGTGTACCCTGTGGGTGTGTATGTGATAGAAAAGTGACAGTGAAGTGGACGTAGGAGACGTGCTTTTTTTTAAAAAAAAAAAAAAAAGATCATGTGTGGCACCCTAAATTTCGTTGTGTTAATACTGTGTATTTTATGCAATGACAAATAAAGCTTCTACCTTCTACTAACCTGTTAAGAAAGGTTCAGCTACTGGTGACTTTTTAATTCAAGAGAAGAACATCTGTCTTACCACACTTTCTTCACTGATCTCACTTCCTATACCTAACTTCCTTACATATTCTCATCATTCATTGGTTCTTTTCACCATGTTCCCTTGATTGACTTCACCTGCACTCCCTATTTAAAGGTAGGGTTGGAGATTCTGGAAAAACGGTTCGAGCAGGCCACATTTTGAAAATACATAATCAAAAGTCCAAGCCCCTTTCCTCAGACTTCCCCCTGAAGCCACGCCTCCAGAGCGCAGGAACACGCAAAGCTTGTTCAGGGTTGGGTTCACATCAATTCAACTCGTTGAAGACTGAGCATGCACGCAATTAGTGCATGAAGAGAGGTACACACAGAGGAGGGAGGGAGGCGGCAGTTTGACTGACACATCACGATCCAATCAACTTGAACGTGGCGTTGAAGATGATTGGATGGTGTTTTTATAGGATTGTACATCCCACAGGTGACTGACTTTATGAATTTTTGTGAAAAAGCATTAAATTAATTGGTTGTAATCGGGGTGTGAAGAGGATTTCAAGCAATTCAGTAAACAATGCTCCAGAATAAGATCTCCAACCCTAGCCCTGCATACTCATTCAGTCAGTCTTTTTCACCTTTTCATGGGGTGACAGCACTGGTGAGGTGTTCACACGTAGTATTTACTACTACCTAACCCTTTAGTTAAACTTTCACAGAAAGGCAAGCAGAGCCATAGATCCCCACCCCACAACTAGAAATGACTAATTTAATGTGTGATTAAGTTGTTTAATAAACCATCCACACTAAAAGACACAATTTCAGGATTGTGTGCTGCCTGTCTTTCCTCCTGAGCTCAGAGTCTCTCTCCTGCATCTTGCTGCACTCTGTCTGGGCATCTTCAGCTTTGCTGCACTGAAAACATTAATATATATGTAACTGTGCAAAACTGCATCAAAATGCTAAGATCAGTGAGACAGACCAGGGTCTATGAGAGCTAACTCAAACCTTGAGCCAGAAGAAGCCGTTAGCTGCTCCACAATTCACCTTAACTCTGAGTGCTCACATGTTGACTACTGTGGCCAGTCTACATGAGAAATGATTCATTTGTTTTTTTACTTGTTTTAGCTCTGTCATTGTTCACCCAGCTAATGCACTGCTAACTGAGAAAAGGCCGTTAAACAGCAACAGTTTCCACACATCTGCACATGTGCAGTAATGTGCGCAATATCTTAACTGATCTTAGAACAGTGAAAGCTGTGCTGACCGCAGCTTGACCGAACACGCTCGTCTGTAGCTATGGTAACCAGCTATAGGTAGTCACCCGTCAGAAATCCCAAGACTGTCCATAATGTGCATGCACCAACCTCCAAAACAAGATTTCCTCTCTTCAGCTTGACATGGTCACGCCCACATAAATGACAAAAGTGATGAGTAGCATGGGCTGGGAGTCAAGCTCTGGTCAAGCCAGCTTCCCAAGACAGTAGCAAACCACGGTCAACAGGTGGCAGCACTTAGAAGCTGCAATTTTGATCCGGTATGAGACAGATGACAGATTAAATCAAATCATCATCACCATCACGCGCGCACAGGCTCATGTCTCTGTCTGAGTCATTCATGGCTACTTTAGATGAGCGTGTGTCTCCTTGTTAAGCTTCACCCAGCGTTAAAAATGTGAAAATGTCTTAATTTCTGAGTGCTTCTGAACCATGTGCTGATTCTGAGGTAAGCCTAAATGTAACCAGAGACATGTTGGTGACAGCTCAGAAAAATGATCCGTCTCTGGCCCAATGTCTATTCTCTGCTGGTACTAGTGATGAGCTACATCCTGTTGTTTTTTTCTTTGAGGATGGTGTGTTAATGAGATGTTGGACCCTGGACTCATGTGCAGTAAATACGGTGAGCCAAGTGGTGGTGCCAGGAGAATTAAAATTCTTAGCCTGGCGCACAATCCTAGCTCTCTTGGGAATCAGGAAAGCGTACAGTCGGGTGCTGCATAATTTCTTTTGGCCAGGCCCGGTTAAAAGCTGACGTTACAAAATATTGCTGGTCCTGTCACACGTGCCAGGTGGTGGGGAAGCCCAACAACTGTGCTGCCAGCTCCCCTACATCTAATTCCGGTGCTTGGGGAGCCATTTAAACGTACTGTTAGATTGTGTGGGACAGTTGCCAAAAACTAAATAAAGACAACAGTATCTGTTAACTATAATGTGTGCTGCTACTCGCTACCTTGAACCCATTCCATTACACACCCTAAAACCTAAACCCATCATCAAAGCTCTCACTAAATTTTTTTCAACATTTGGCTTACCAAAAGTCATTCAGATTGATCAAGGCTCAAACTTTTTGTCAAAGGTTTTTCAGCAGGTTATGACCGAGCTGAAAATTACACATGTAAGATCAAGTCCTTACCACCCAGAGAACCAAGGCGCACTTAAATGGTTCCATGTTAAAATCTATGTTGAAGAAGGTTTGTTTAGAATCCAACAGAGAGTGGGATGAAACTCTTCCTCTCCTGCTGTTCACTGTGCGAGAAACTCCTCAAGAGTCCTTGGGTTTCCCCCTGTGTATTAGTCCCGAAGCCCAACAACATCTGTTCTGATTACCAGAAAGTTAACTCCGTCACTAAACCTGACTCTTTTCCTTTACCCAGGATGGAGGATTACATTGACAGAGTGGGCTCTGCCAAGTTTGTCACCAAGCTGGACCTGTTAAAAGGTTACTGGCAGGTCCCTCTCACCACCCACATCCGAGATCTCCGCCTTCGTCACCCCCGACAGTTTCCTCCAGTACTCGGTGATTCCGTTCGCGTTGAGACATGCTCCCGCCACGTTTCAACGTCTCACGCACACTGTGTTAGCTGAAGTAGAGAACCGCGACACTAAACTGGTCGATGTGGTTACCTACTCCTCTACCTGGTCCGAGCACATTCACATCCTGTTGGTTATTTTTCTCCGCAACGCCTCCCTCACTCTCAATCTCATGAAATGTGAGTTCTGTGAAGGGACCGTTACCTATTTGGGTAAAAAGGTGGGGCAGGGTCAGGTTTGTCCTGTGGAAGCAAAGATACAAGCAGTTACTGATTTTCCTGTGCCACAGTCAAAGAAAGCTTTATGCTGTGTTAATTACCGAGTGTTTTGTAAAAACTTCTCTGATGTGGTAGCTCCCCTCACAGCTCTTGTTAGTCCTCTAAAACCTTTTGTTTGGTCCAATGCATGTCAGATTGCATTCAAGTCCACTAACTTGTGCACCTGTCCTTGCAGCGCTCGCGTTTGCGC
>OMNW01031068.1:0-17405 GCA_900303245.1 Selene dorsalis | reverse complement strand
CCCCCTTACACACACACACACACGCCACAAAGTCAGTTGTTAAGCCTGAAAAAGTTGTGTGCTCTTCTGGCTCCAGTTTCTGGTATGAATGGAGAATATCGAGTCAGGGTTTCTAATAGTCTGTGGCAGTGGTGTAATGGACAGTGACTGGCCAGCCCAATTCCTCTGTGAGAAACATATTTGATGGAGACTCATTAATTACTCCAAGCACAATGGCCATCCACAGCCTTCAAGCTGACTTGCCCATCACCTGTCTGGTTAAGGTTAGAAATTACTCAGTGACACTGCCATCCTCGAAATGCACATGTCCTCATCAAAGATGGAGTATCAGACAATGTCAGACTCTGCCAAGGCTCTTTTGTCAACATGGTTTAAAAAAATGAGGACAGAAAAGGTGAGTAGAGGTTCCATTATGGTAATACACTGTGAGTGTCAAAGACCAAGACAAAGTAAGGGAGTGAAAGAAAAAGAAGACTACTGCTGTGTCTCTCAGCTGTTTTCAAACCATTTCTTCTATATCCAGTTAATTAACGAAGCAAACAAATGGAAAGATGTCAAAACAAAACATGCCAAAAAAAGTTAAGGATGCATGGAAGCATGGTTAAAGGTAGCCAATTCTAACAAGCAATAATATTTGGAATTACGTGTAACAATATTCTATTGCTAAGACTACTGTTACTCACGTCAATTTTTATGGTTTTCTCAACCAAATGCAACAATACAGGCATACAGGTAGAAGATGTAAACTGAGAGAGCTAATGCTAGCTACGTAGCTGTGTTGTTGTTCATTTTCAGGAAGTAGCGCAGCAGTAACATTATAACTCCAGAGAAATGAAAAACAATTATTGTGTAACTTGAAGACTTTATTTTATTTATGACCTGTTACACAGGTCAGGTTTTTTTGATGGTTGGAAGAACGAGTGATCTGCAGCGTGGGAAGAACGAGTGATCTGCAGTGTGCAGGCCTGCACATCCACGTTCCCACGGACAAGATGGCGAGTCAGACCCGGACTTTCATCTCATCTCTCATCCTTTCAGTGAGGAAATCTTGCTCTCTGCTGGAGTGGTAGGAGTGTTGGAATTTTCTTTGAATTGGGAACTGATATTTTCTTTATTGAACTGAACTCGGACTGAGATTTTTTCTTGAACTGAACATAATTGAACCACATTTGAACTTGAACTGATTGAAAGTATCATGCTTTTATTTTGAATTCTATGTTCATGATTTTGAATGTGATCTGAATTAATTGTGGTCCATTTTCATTTGATTTTGTGACTGAAGAAACCGAGATTGAAGGGAAACAGAGTTAACTCATAGAAAAAATAGGAGATCTAAAATAGGTTTAACTTACCTGTTTGAACTTATTGAAAGACCGGTCAAATTTAACAAAAATAGACTGAACAAAATAGTTCTTGACCTAGCTTGGTGAAGGAAAATAGAAGAGAGTGAAATACTTTTTCCACTTACCTCAACATTGGAACCTGCAGGGTATTTTTCTTTTGTGTTGTTTGGTGCTATGTGTTATATGTTTACATATTGTCAGTAAATTGCCGGCCTCTACATTTAAAGCTACGGTCTCTGGTATCATCATTTTGCTCCCCACTCCTTAGAGCCTAGAAGTGGTCCAGTGGCGCAGTAAGTGGTGTGACACCGGTGCTACACTTGTCTGTTTTGAAGGTTAGGGTTAGGGGGTTCCTTTTAGGAAGAGCAGTACTGGAGTCTAGAGTACTAGTCTTCCTCATCCAGTTTAGCGAGAATGACCTATGAGGTGTTTCAACCACAAACCTTTTTGCAGCAATGAGGAACCTGCACCAGTGGTACCCAAGTATGAAGCTGATCTTCTTGGGTAAATCCAGAGATTTTCACCAGAATTGCACCTTTAGTCCAATTTACTACTTTGCTTTACTTTAAAAAATTTTTACTTAATATATCTATTTGTCATATTTTTTACATGCCTTTCTGGTGTTCCGGTGCACAGTATGAACTAGTTTGCAACAAATTAAGTATTTCTTCTTAAGTGACGCATTTGTTGAGAATTTAGGCTTTAGAATTTGTTCCTGTTTTCCCTGCGAAGGTCATGCAGAGGAGATTGAACTTACCTGGAGTGCCATTTTGAACTGTGCCTCTGCAGGTCTGACCTGCTTTTCAACTGTAATGGCATTGCATTACAGCCTGTTCCAGCTTACTGAGTCTTAATATTGAGCCCTTTGCAGTTCAAACAAGTGTGACATTCAGACAAGCTGTTCTCCTTTGTCCTTGGCCACAAATCGAGATCCCCGAAATGTAATGTTCTCTAGCTGGCTGATGCTTGAGTAAGCAGGGGGTGCTAGGTTGAATATACCAGCTGATATTCACTCGATCAAGTTGAATAAATGATGGTTCTCAACACTCTAAACATCTATATCATCTTCAGTGTTATACTCAGTGGTCAATCTTCTATTTCTGGCAGCTTTCATTTATATTGATTTGTTTAAATTTATCCAAAAAGTCACTGAGAAAACATGAAAAAATCCAAACTACTGACACAGTTTCAGCACAGAAGACTTACGAATCACCCCAAAACCTTCAATTACTTGTTTCATTACAGCTAGTTAGTTGTGACTGTTGGAAGACATGAGGGGTGTCAGTGCATATGCTGTATGTTATACCTTATAATGTGTTTTGGATGTGTTGGTGGAAATTCAAAACCTTAACAGACATTTAAGTTTCATTCTTTATCTTGAAAATAGTTTGATTTTATTTTTTATTGGACAAATGCTTTTTCTTTTTTTAAAACAATAATTCTCTCATCACAGATGTGCTTGTTTTTGTTTGTTTGTTGGTTGGTTGGTTGTTTTTTTTGCTGCATGTCTCTATCAACTGAAAATTGTTCTCAGAACTATGTAGAGGTAAACAGAGCAATAATTAAACATTTCACATTTCCTTGTGTGTACACATTTCAGGGCAAAAAAACTGATTATGATTCTTAGCTGCATGGACCATGCATTGACCCTAGCTATGCACTTACTGTGCAGACAAGGCAGAGATCATGTACATTATTATATGCCTAGTTTAATTTAGGGCTGGGTATATGCAAAACAATATTATACTATATTGTGATTATCATAGGTAAAGTGCAATTTCAGTTAGAATGGTGTTCTTTTCATTTTAAATGACATTTATTTATATAAATTAACAAGTTCCTGTATGTGAGGAGAACATGATTTGTAGCTGTGGAGTCTCTGTAGTACCAACAATACACAACAATGTAACACATCTTACCTTTGACAAACAGATTGCAGCTTCTGCAATTTTGATGTGGCAGTAGTAACTAGTAATTGTGCAGCCCTAACCAAAGTCAGTTTTTTTAAGGCGCCATTTGCTAAAAGAAAAACCTAAAATTTACAGCTTCACAGGGAAAGGATGAAGAAAGCAGGGATGTTCCAAGTAAATACAGACCGTAGAAGCATCAGAGAAGATGTAATCACTGCAATGTTAGTGTCTCTATGGGATTAAAAGAGAGGAGGAGAGACTGAGGAAGTTGTCATGATGCTGTGTAAAGCCCGTTGTGACAAATTGTTTGCCAAAATGGGCTATACAAATAATATTGTCTTGCCTTGCGTTGAACAGATGCAAATTCAACTTATATATGATTACCACGATAATGTATAAAAATTGTGTGCTTTCCTCAGTGGAGTCCAGAGAAAAGCTCTGTAGTCACATCAGATTAGAATTGAAATATATTATAACCTGCTATAAATCTACAGATTTCTACGCAAAACTCTTCAACATGAAAAAAACACATAAAAACTCAAACATACTCAAACGGCTAAGCCTTATAACACTTCCACCCAGAGCACACTGCCATTCATAAGTAGAAAAATTGACTCTGCAAAAAAGGCTGAAGCTCCCATGGCATTAGCTATTGATGAACACTGCTCCATGCTGGCATGTGATCACATTGGGGAAGCATGTAAAGCTGCGTTCTCAGAGTCCACTGCTGCTACTCATTTTAAAATGCACAGGACCAAGTGCACAGAAATGTTTAATGGTGTTCTAGCACCATACTTTCTGAAAAATTTGGTCACAGATGTGGGTGACCAGAGTTTCAGCCTCTTCCTCGCTGAGTCCACGGATGTAAGTGTGTCTAAATACCTGGGGCTTGTGATAAGGTACTTCAGTGACACCAAACACACAATGGGGCTTATTGAGTTGGAGGGAGGAGATGCCAGATCTATAGCGTGAGCTGTTGTGGCTTTTCAAAGGCAGCTGAACTCACCTTGTGCCTGAGGAGATGAACAATGTCCGAAAGCGATGTGTAGCCTTCACCATCGCTCTTACTAAAGAGTTGAGGGTGATACTGCCGGACAAAATTCAAGCACTGCAGTACATGTCAGTTTTCAGTGTAGAGGAAACTCTAAAGCACAATAAGAGTCTGGGAGAAATAGAAAAAATAGCCAAGCTCATTGGCTACTCTCCTGCTGTGATAGACAAGATTGTCCAGCAATGGCATGCCATTCATCTTAGTAAGTGGAATGAAACAAAAAACACAGTGGGCTTCTGGAGTGAGGTTTGGAATTTCAGGGATGCAGCTGGTATCAACCCGTTTCAGGAACTTGCCATGGCTGCTGTGTCTGTGTTGTCCTTGCCACACTCAAATGCTGAAGTTGAGAGAGTGTGGTAAAAAGCAAACTGCGAAATCGGATGTCCTTGCATACCCTTAAATCCATCTTGTATGTCCGATATGGTCTGAAGTTGTCTGGTGAGGCTTGCTATGAGCACAAGATGCCTGGTGATGTTTTGCAGCTTCCCCTCCTCATTTGCTGAACCTGCCACAGAAAGCCTTGACCAAAGTGAAGATGACATACTCTTTCTGTGAGCCAGCCCAGTGTGTGTGACAAAAAAAAGAGACTCTGAATTACAGCCATACTAGTTATTACTCATCATTTTGCCATTTGCTATTGTCTCATTTAATTGTCTCTGTTGATGTTGTCAAGTTAAAACCCTTTGTACAAAAAAATGTGTAAAATGTTATAGTTATGGGAAAAAATGTTCATGTTTTAGTGTGACTTGGCTAGAAACTACAAGAAAAGAAAAAAAATCTTTAAAAAAATAAAATCTTTAAAAAACAACAACAAGAAAAACTAACACTGCCAGAGACTGTGTCTTTTTTGGGTCACTTTGCCGGTCCCAAGCCTGGATAAAGGAGGAGGGTTCTAACATTTAACAATACAGGACAAAATTGAATTCGGTAGGCCTACCGTAAATCTCAAATAGACGCCGGTCTCCTGTACTAGGCCAGGTCTGGCTCCATGTCTGAGCAAATAGCTAGATGCTTGTCTCAATAAGAAGCTGGATTTTTTTTCTGTGCGAGTTCTTGTGAATGTACAAAACCTCTCAAAGCCAACGCTTGCCCGTTTGAGCAGTTTCTATAAACTGCGTCATTCATGCTAGAGTTCTCAGTGAGTCTGGAAATTAAAACCCGACCCATGGCTGTTGAATCCTGGCCCTAAGACGGCTGGACTCACAAGCATTAATTCTCGGCCTGACAACTGCCAAAAAAAAGAAGGTTGGTGGCCCAGTCCTTTATATTTTCGACTCGAACCTGCGTCAGTTCAGGCCAGCTGCATGGGCCCAATGAGAACTCCGACTGACCCAAGGAAAGAGCCGGAGCCTATACACACTCTGTGGCCGAAGCTCTCATTTATTTATTAAAATTTCAATCCGTGCAAATTAAACTTGTAAATGAATGCTGCTTTGGATCCAACTCTTTCCTTCTATTCTTACTCTTTCAAACAGTAACAATAATAAGAATAATAACAATAACAGCAACCAATAACAACAACCAAGAATCAACAGAAGAAAGTTAATTGGCAGTTCTGCATATAGTTAGGGTGTTTTTTACTCACTTTTTGTTTCACACTGCCACTCCAAATCAGATTTTTAGCATATCCAGATTGTATCTAGTTTGATTTTTTTGCCAGTCGGAAGAGCCGAAAACCATGAGATCCGATTTTTACAAATCTGATTCAAACCACAGACGGGGGTGGTTTCAAATGCAATTCTGATTGGATTTGTACAGATCCATTTCACTCTGAACGTCTCAGTTGCTCAAATAGGATTTCAAAGTGTCTTCTGTGTAGTCGTTCTCAAACGTCCCCACCTTATGATTCGACCAAGCATTGTTGGTCTGCCTGCACCAAATGTCCTGGTCCACTGTCATTCCAGCGGTGATGGCAGCACAAAAGGCGACACAACTCAGTGGTTGCCTCGGTTACGGACGCTTCCATGCAATAAGCAGACTATTTGCGCTACTGCTTCTCATAATGATTTGGGACAGAAACACAGTTCACAATGTAGATAACACACAGGCAATATGGACACACAGAGAGACAGATTTGGGCTGCAATCTGAGCAAGGCCAAAGAAACTCTGAGACGGAAGAAGGGGAGGGAGGGAATAACACACAGGTGCAACACATTGGGCCGGGGTAAGCAGTCACACAGGAGGGAAACTTGACAGGATGTAGATCTGAAACAACACAAGAAGTTAATGACCAAAATAAAGGAGGAAACAAAAACTATTGAGAACAGTAAAAACTATTGAGAGTAGTAAAACATGAACTGTAGAGGCAGACCCAGAATTCTCAGGAGTGCATGAGGTATTGACAGCCCCGACCCAGGTGGCCCTTCTTAAAAGCCCCATGGCATGAAAAATGCAACTTTGGTTATTTGATTGATTGATTGATTGATTGGGAAGGTCTCTGGGCCACATATATACTGTCCCAGGCATCAAACTGGTCATTAATGGAGTAATGCACACCGCCCGTTTGTAGGAACTCTCCCATTAAGACGAGCGGATAGCACTTCCTCCTTTGTATGACTTCACACATAAGGCAACACCGTCCAGCTAGACCAGCTGGCAAGCTGCACTTTACCTTTCGTGTAGGTGTATGTGAGCGAGATGTCAAAAAAGCGTTGTTGTGCAGTAGACGGATGTCAGGAGGGTAATGTGTCGTTGCACAGTCTTTAGAGACCAGTGGCTTTTTTTTATTTTTATTCGGATCCTGCAGGATTTTAGTCCCATTCTGCTCCTCTGTACGGCTCATTTCACCGCAGATTTTACCAACTCGACAAAGTACAATGCTGGTTTTGCGAAGAAACTGCTGATAAAAGACAGTCTCTACATTGTCTGGGCCGACTTCTGCGCCGCAACCGCTAAGATATACTCTGTCTCATGAAGACAGTAACATGTTCAGCAGTTATAAGGTTTTTCATTTGTGCCTTTGATAATGGTAGCTGTTAAATGACTTGCTGTTGCCAGTGTTAACTGAATTGCCGTTAACTGGATTATCAGTAACCGTACGGCCCTTAATGGCAATGCATGTGAAGCAAATGTTACATGAGGAAAAGGTAAATGTAAATGTAAATGAGTTCATACACTGTTTTTTTGTTTTGTTTTTTACTGTTACTGTGTGACTGTTTTAATGGCAGTAAACGTTTTGTCCTGATGTGGTCTAGAGGCGGGGACCAAGTTCTCTTTGGCAGGCCTAACAGGGCTTCAATTGGCTGACATAGAAGGGTGTAGCTTCATGGATCTATAGGCAACTTTAAGTTGACAGCCACAAACAAATTCACAGAACATCATCAATTTTACAACACGTGGGCTGCAACGCACACAGCTAATACACAACCATCCTAAGAGCAACATATGCAACAACGGTGGTGTTTCTATTGGGGTTCCCTGGAAACACTTGTATTGGATTGTGCGTATTAACAGCTCATATGTTGTGAAATTAATAATGAAATTTTCTGGGGGTCTTTTCTTTTTATGTGTTTCCTTAAGATGAATTTTGTAACGTTCTCAATGCCACCACAATAATCCCCCAAAACATTCTTGCTTCCTGCTTAATAACAGCAGAGAGCCTATATCCCCCACACTCACATGGGGGATACAATCGCAATTTTACTCGATTCCCTGGTAATGCCCTTTTATATACAGTCGTTGTGTTGCTGCCTTGGAATCTTAGCACTATGTAAAAAGCATGTACACTTAACAACAAACAAATGAAAATAATATTCTTGCTAGTGGTGTCTCTGAATAGTTGACCCTTGACGATTCGATTCGGAGAGGTCTGATTCAACTATCAACCCTGTCACCAGATCACTGCAAAATGTGGTTATGACAAAAGATCATATCATTCTAAATATACAGGGGTGATCACTGCTGCTGATTTTTACAAGGAATTTCTTTCTTATAATATAGGCTAGCCTATTTTGATACAAACATCACAGTGCTTGAGCACTGGAGCACCCGTCTCTCTCTCTCTCTTGATGTCAGTTCCCTTCAGTGGAGGGAAAATTAAATTCAGGCCTAAAGTTTAATTTACAAGATTGAACTAAGTGACGCGTTCTGTCTATCGATCGTGCAGAACCTCTGTACACACACTCACACACTACACTACTCAGAAAAAACAGTGCTGTCCATGGTGCTGTTGCCCTCGAACCCTGAACCGGCTACAAGCACTGATGCACATATCATGGCCGATGGGACGTTTTCATTCTCCATACACACTCGTTCATTCACAGCACAAAATCATACTCATAATCGCAACACAGTCCCCAAAAGAGACGGTGATGTCATGCACATGAGCCTAATGAGTGATATAAGGAAAAGGATGGATGGAGAATATTCTCTTATTGTTATCTTATGCCAACTGAAGAATTAAATTAGTTTATTCGGGTGTTTTAGCTATTTTCTCTGAAGTGGAGAAAGACACAAATGAGATTGTTAATCAGTGAGGTAAAAAACAAGATGAGTTGCCAGCTAGTCGCCTAAAGGCAAAATCTGACCAATCTGATTCAACTATGAAAATCCTTAACACCCCTTAATTCTTACTACATTAAATATATCACACGATTTTGCCATTAGATGCAGTAACAATTTAGAGATCTCATTATGTATGTAATGTAACTACAGACACATCTTACACTGTATAGACTGCTGAGCAAGGCTTTGTTTTTCTTTATTAAAAATGTTAATGTGATTAATCAGAATAGTCACAGTGTTCCAGCCATCAGACCATGGCCATGGTCATAGATCACAGCTGGACAAGCAGAAAGGAAGTGTGGATGAAAACAATTTTACAGGACAGTTGCTTTGGTTTAGAAAGTAACGTTGCTCTTTCTTTGCTACATGCAGGCAGATAGTGATATCATGACTTGGGTTCTGAACTCTGCCTCAAGTGTGTTTCTATGTGTGTGTTTCTATCCTGTGATTTATTCATACTCAGGGCTGAACATTTTTTCCTATTTGGGGGCTTGAAGCAGCGCTCGATTTGTTTATCAAAAGCTGATAGAAAAAGCGTAATTCATCCTGGAATGAAGCGGCTCATTGCAGTCAGTGAACATGAAAATTGGATTCAGGTAGATAAGTCAATCTTTGAGTCGGATCCTTTTACTGTTGACCTGAGAGAGTGAGAGTGAGGAGGTGGAGACAGCACTGCTACAGCATTTCCATACCATATCGGTCCATAAATATTTGTTTACTTCACTTTTGTGGAATGAAAGAGAAATTGTGTTATAGTCTGAGATGCTCTCTGTTATATTGAGCTTCTGCTTTTATTTTCTGGCTGCACTATCAGTTCACATAAAATTATTTACTCAAATTAAATGCTTTTGATTGCACTTTAAGTTGTCAAAAGCATGCAGTAATTACAAATATAGTTTTATTGTCAGTTCAGTTTAGTTAATATTTTTAAGTCA
This sequence comes from Selene dorsalis, assembly GCA_900303245.1. Lineage (NCBI taxonomy): Eukaryota > Metazoa > Chordata > Actinopteri > Carangiformes > Carangidae > Selene > Selene dorsalis. The sequence goes on along the minus strand of OMNW01031068.1, from coordinate 7,662 downwards.
CAAACACATTGAGCTATTTTTGAGAGAAAAGCATTTGGAAAAGAGAAGCACCCAGTTGCCACCTAATCTAATGGGACAAACTGCACAGAACAGCACAGCCATCCATGCATGGCTTTGTATTTATAATGAAAATGCATGGTGCACTGTGTAGCTCAGTGGGTAGAGCAGGCGCCCTATGTACAGAGGCTAATGCTCTGCAGCTGCCCCCAGTTCGAATCCAGTATGGGGTGGCCCTTTGCTGCATGTCTTTCACCTTATCTCTGCCTCCCCATTTCCTGTTTCTCTCAACTAACCTGTTAATTAAAGGCAAAAAAAGCCTCCCAAAATATACTTTATAATGAAAATGCACAGGTTTATGTTTGGTATGATAATATTCAAAGAATGTTACATGTAACATGCGTGTGTTTGTGTGAGTGTGTGTGCATGGGTGGGTGGATATAATACCGTTTTGGAAATGATTATTTGCATATATTGTTAAATTTGAGTATGTGTAATGCAAAGTGAAAGTTCATAGATGGAAAGAAAGTTGTATACATGAAATGACAATATTTTAAGACATAACTGAACTGTAAATTTTGTTTTGTTTTGTTTTTTGCTATGGAAAGTCAGGATCATATGTCCATTACTGCCCTATTTGTATTCATGAGTAATCAAATTCAATGAAATGTTGCTGAAAAAACTTCACACATCATTTTTGAAGTAACTTAGGAGTTTCATAGGGAGATGCTGGCTGAAATAATATGACAGGTCAAAGCTAATATACTAGGTACATCTCTCACTGTTTCTGTAAGTTATTAATAACTTATTCCATGGTCTGGGTGAATACTCAATTCTGATTAGTTGCAGGGTGTCCATTAAAAAATGATACTGTATACCCACAAAGATGTTTCGGTCAAATTGCCTGATAACAGTTCTAAATATTATTAACCCTATTCACAGCGTCACCATCTTTCTTTACATCATCACTGGGGGTGGGAAAACAAACTGTGCAAGATGTCCGACTGCTGCGGCTGTGAGTCTTACAAACTTTGGTAATCTGACAAACTGCTTTCTTTTCATTGCATGGATTGTTAATATTTTCCCACCCTGAGTGATGACGTAAGAGAAGATGGCGACTGATATATACTGATCCAGCCTAACCCTCAAAGAGACCATGCCCTAAATCAGGGATGTCCAAACTATTCCACAAAGGGCCGCCGTGGCTGCAGGTTTTTGTTCCAACCAAGCAGCAGCACACCAGACTTTACTCATTTAATCAACTGATCTCAGTCTTCAGACAGCTGATTGGTCAAACTGTGTGCTCTTGGTTGGTTGGAGCAAAAACCTGCAGCCACACCGGCCTTTGAGGAATAGTTTGGACATGCCTGCCCTAAATCATGCAGAACAGAAGCCTTAAAGCTCCTACAAAGAACTTTCATTTTGTGTTGATTTTGGTGACCTCTGTGGACAAAAGCGGTAGTGTTTTGCCGGAATGATGACTGCATTTCCCATGAGCTCTAGCGCGTATTGTCGTAAAGACACTTATCTGGCTCGCTCCGGTCTGAGTGCCGTAAATGGTTTGCTCCAATTTCACTCATTTTTCACTCAATTTCGCTCATGCCCCAGCCAGTTGTGATATTTTTCAAATGAAAAGAAATTATGTAGCCTGGGGAAAAACGGCCAAGCTCATGTTTTATTTGTGAACAGAAGATTACAGGCAAGTGGTGAGTGGTGAGCCAGTGGAGCGGGATAAAATTTATGATGGAGCGGAGAATGCGCAGAAGCAGGCGGAGCTGAAGAGCGGTGCAAATTGACGGTCCGTGAGCGGAAATTTTCACCCAGTCCGCTCACGTGCTTTGCAGTGGACCGACCCGACCACTGCCTCCTGAAGGTAAAGAGTTACACTATTTAGAAATAGCTTATCTTCCCACCGATGGCCTCATTTGCTGTCATACAGAGGTCATACAGAGACATCAGCAGGAACAAGAGACTTTTGCATATCCAGTTAAAAGTTCTTTGTAGGGGCTTTAATAAAATATGAAAAGGTGAGTTTCAAAGCTTATTTCAGTAGTTGAATTACAAAGTATCTTTTGTGCTTATTACTCACTGTACTGACCTGTTGTAACAAACTGCTGAGTAGCAAGTGGGGAAAAAAACACAATTTCTGAATAAGATTTAAGCATGATGGGTAAAATGGAGGTAACAGGATATTGTTAATGATAATGAAGCAGTTCAGTACAATGACTTCACAGAGAGGGGTTATCACTCAAAATTTGGCCCTTTGTGAAGTGCTGAGTACTGGTAGTGGTAGAGACTCAGGCTTGGGCTCCCAGGATGATGGTTTGTCCCAGCCAGGAGAAAGAGCGGCTTCTTCATCAAAGGCTTCACACTGCTGTTATCAGCTCTATGCACTGACGCTTTCCTGTTGGTGGGAAATTGTGGAAGAACTGGCAGCCCCTCCATTCCTCTCTACTGTTGAGCCGAGCTACACCTCAGCCTTTTTTCTAATTCCAGTATGGGGCTTTACAGAGGGCTCTTCAGTCAGTGGTGAGAATTTCCACACAAAGAAACATTCATGGCTCTTCTGTCATTAAGTAACATTTATTATACATTTTAAAAACTGAATACAGTAACATTTTTTCAATGCCAAGTTCATTTTAAGTTAATAGATACCCTACAGAAAAGATGGTCGTATACTGTCTTGTTTATAAGCAAACACAAAATTAGGGAAAATGCAAAGAACTCATCAATGAAAGATTTTGCAGGAGAAAATGGGACTTACAAACAGCTGATCAAACAGCAGTCTACAGGATGTGGCAAGGAGCAGATGTTAGTGTGAGAGTCTTGTTCCCGCCCTCTGCTGCCCAAAAGTAGAGATGGCTACAGAGGGATACACATCAGCTGCATGGAAGGATCCGTAGTCTAGCCTGACATTAGTCCAGCCCTTTATTTGGCAGCTGCTAATTCATGTTCCAGTTGAAGGCTATTTGCATTGCCAAGAGCTAATGGGTCACTCACAGGACACCTGCCTTCCTGTGAATAACCCCTCTCACCCAACCCCAACCCACCCCTATGGTTTTGACATTTGATCTTGCAGAGATCCTTCTATTTGTTTTGGATCATTTCTGTAATATGACCTTAGGGAGACAACCTCACATCCAATTTTAACTTTGCTAAATTTACAGAGAGTCCAATTGAATTAAGTGCTGGCCTACATTTCCATACTAAATAGTGTCATTATGACAACAGCAATAGATGCAGTCTAAGCTGATTGAACTAATTTACTGCCTCTCTTTTGTGTTGTTTTATTGCACAGCTTAAGCTAGCCAAAGGGGGATTTCCTACAGCAGGTTTAGAATGCAGATATGTTCAGCATCCATCTGCCAAACTGATCTCAGTGGCTTTGTTTTAAGCCTTGTAGAACCACTGGAATTGCAGAAGGAGAATTGAGGATGATGTGGTTGTCTGCTGTTGCAGTTGACCCTGTCAGAAGCTTTTAAAAACCTGTTCACAATAAGCAGCTGGCTGGGGATGCTCTCTATTCATGCCTGGCATGCTCAGATGCTCCCAGGATGCATCTCCTGGCCATCCTCCCAATAAAACACTCCTTGCTGTGTGTGTAAAAAAAAAAAAAAAAAACACATTTAGCATAATGAAATGTAGGAAGCAATCAGTGAGAGCTCTGACAGAATCCAGGTTGACACATAGGATATTTCCTGCCTGGGAAAAGTCTAAAGTGGTTTATACTCACATCTAGTCTAATAACTGCATAAAAAAGGGACTTGGCCATGCAGATGCTACCCATTCAAGCCACTTTGTTTCATCATGATGCACAGAGACACACACATACACACAGTTTTCCTTTATTCACATTTTTTAAATTTTCCCATTTGTGCATCCATACAGTCAGATGATTTATGTTTCTTTCTTTGCAGTGGTGGCTGGTGGACTTTCTTTAGGAATGGGCTGTTTTTTGTTTGTTTTTTAATTGTTATACATAGGGCTAAATTATAGATAACACCATGCATGGGTTATTCTGACTGCATTTGGACTTCAGATTTTATTGTCCCCAAGCGGGAATTTTTTTTTCCACAGCAAATATTCCGCAGAAAACAGACAAGGACATATTCTACAATAAGCATGCTTGCAGATAGCACTAGGGATGGGAGGGACATGACCCCCCCAGATTCATAGTGATGCTGGTCTGTCCCCTCCACTGTCCCTACGTAAGGCGACAAACATCTGTAAAACAGAGGATTAATGTTCCGTTATAGAGCTCCATGGGAAACAGCAGGACACAGACACAGCCTGAGGGAGAATGGGGATCAGCAGGTCTGTGGAGCTGTGTGCTGCGGTCGTGCATGAAAAAATGCACGCGTCACACTGAATGCTCGCCACTACAGCATCGCTTTTGAAAAGACATCTGAATGCCCCCCCCATGCATACACAGGCTTTTGCCTTAGATAGACAGGGAGAACCCTGAACTCGGTGGTTACAATGTTCCAAGTCCCATCTTCCAGTGTAAATGGAATGCATCATAATGCACGACCCTCCTCGATCTTGACCTTTTGCCTGTTGACTCTCCCAGATGTGGCAGATATCTGTTTTGTAATGTTGAAGTGTTTACATTTCCATGTTCATACACATAGTTACTTATGTTCATAGTCATATATATGAAGGCAGACTAAGTGGAGTGTGAATCATTGCAATTTTATTTTATTATTATTATTTGCACATAAGTTATTTGCCTTTGCTTGTCACAGGCTAAATATAGAATTTCTACGACGAGATCAGCAAATGTTTAAATAAAGATGTTTTGCAGAAGGCATGAAGTTTTGTGGGTGATCCAGACAAATAACAATTTAATCATATGGCTAGTGTTGATCAGGTAGGCCTTTGTTTACCAATGTACATTGTTGTTTTGAACTGTCATTATTTGTTGCACCTTGTAGTTTGGCCTTGGTGTCTCGCACTCTGTGTTTCCACAGATCTCTCCAGAGCTCCATCCCTCTGCACCAACCGCCTCCTCCATCACCTCCTTTCTCCTGCTGTTGAACTGGCCTGCCATCCAGTAGTCCCATTAAGCTGGCCTTCTCTCCCTGCCTCTCCTGCCCACCAGAAGCTGTGTCCATCATTTTTTGTTCACCAACTGATTCCATTTCCATGTTTTCCCATATTCTGTGTTGTTAATAGTTTTCTTGTCTGTATACAACATCTATTGCACGTCTGCTCGTCCTGGGTGAGGGATCCCTCCTCTGTTGCTCACCCTGAGGTTTCTCCAATTTTTTCCCTGTTAAAGGGTTTTCTTGGTTTTCCTCAGTGGATGTGAGGGTCTAAGGGCAGAGGATGTTGTCATGATGCTGTTTAAAGCCCTTTGAGACGAACTGTAAAAACGGACAATACAAATAAAATTGCCTTGCCTTCCCTTTATCTATGATTTCAAATTAAAATACCCCAATGGCTTTTTAATACAAACCATTGGCCTAAATTACAAAAATAACTGCTTGAGCACTAGTTAAAGCCCAAATTACGCAAAATAACTCATTGAGTTGAAATCATTTACTGACAGCTTGGTCCCCCCCAGTTCAAAAAACCCATCTGTGCCCCTGATGATGAGTAGAACAATCAGACAGGAGGACAGGACTCAATTATCTGTTCTTTTTTTTTATATATTTTTGGCAACTTTTACCCCACTAACAAATAATATGTGTACTTTTCCTGTGATACTCTAAGCATCTTTGTGACTCGAATAGGTGCTCTTATATTTTAAGTAATGTACCAATTTGATTTGGTGGTGCAATGCCTGCCTCTTGCCAACAAGAGCTAAACTAAGGAGGGAAAAGTGAAAGGCTGGCATTGTGACAATAATACCATCATGGTGGCATCTGCTACAGGCTCTGCTGTCCACCAACAGCTTTACTTCTTGCAGAAGCTGAAGCGTGTTGGCCTCAGCATCCCAGTCCTCACATCGTTCTTAAGGTGTGTGGTGGAGAGCGTCTTCACATCCTGCACCACAGTGAGTTAGAGAAACTACTGTGCTGCTGACAAGAAGGCACTGCAAAGTGTGGTCATATCTGCCCAAAATACCATGAATTGCATTGAGGACATCTATGTCAGCAGGGGCAGAAGCAGAGTTTCCTGCGTTTTAAGGACCAAACAATCATGTGATCTTTTGTGTTATCTACAAAAACATCATATATATTACAAGATTTCTATTTCTATGTTCCTGAAGACATGAAAAACAACAATGCTGAACTATGTGGTATTAAATAGTGGATTTTTATAATTATTTCTAAGGTTTTTGAGGGAACCAGTGACACACTTGGTACCCTACTTAGCATATCCCTACCCTGGACCAGCCCGCCTACATACCTCCACTTAATTGTCACTTCCTTTCAGTACTGTGATTGAAGTGCTTTCTTGGCATTTCCCCTGCAAAAGAAGTCAGACCGGCCTGCGGCCCATCTACCAATACATACTAATAAAAAAAATATAATCATTATCATAAAAAATACAAAAAATAAAAATGGTCTGTGCAAGTTTAGTTTTTTTAAGTTTTCATAAAACCTACCATTAAACGTGGAGAGCAAATAAAGAGCTGACAAATTGTGCAATATTTTAAAGAAAGTTTGACGTTCCTATAAACAGTACATGTCACTTTTTCGACACTTGCAGCAGTTTACATCAATTCAGAGCAGATCAGAGAGAGTCTGGGCTGAAGTGTAAACATGTCGCTTTCAAAGTTTAGCCCACTCCACCTGACGAGCATCCTAACTATTCCAATTGGCCCCCTCAAAAATACAGTTGAATAGTCCTGTTGTAGTTCATACATAATGGAGGCGGAAATGGATTTTTGTGAAGCCATGCATTCCATTGTAGCAACTCTGCTGTCAATGACAGACATCTAGTACACACTCACTTGCAATGCGGGATGGGCGTTGTTTACAGGGTGCAGCAGCTTCATTGTGTTCCAGCCAGTTCTGGCACATGTCATGACCAAATGTTAGTGACTGGTTAAAGGCAGATCCAATAGTTTAAACTTCAACAGAGTAAACATTTCTCAATGGAGAATGGCCAGTGTCTTTGCACAAATTAAATGTAGTGCAAGTGACCAGGTTATCATATCCCTACCCTAACGATATAAAGATTATGCGCTTCAAGTTGTTGGGATCTCTATCCATGTGCTCTGAAGAGAACAATAGAGAGGCCTACATGTCCCTCCAAAAGCCTGAGCCAGGGTTGGCTGACCGTTTGAAAACGGCGCCACAAACCCCGTGATTCACACCTTGTGATTCACACCTAGGTGTGAGCCTGAGTTTAAATGAAAACTCAACACGGACATTGGCCAAAACCAGGGACCCTCAGCGGGGATCCCTGGTGACGTCACTCAGGTAATAAAAGATCGCCGCGACCCTCCGTCGTCGCTTTTTCCCCGTGCACCAGATACAGTAGAGAGCTTCTCTACGACCTGGACGCCGAAAGGGAGCAACACTACAAACGTTTGAAGTCCATCACTTTAAACCCTAGGTCACAGTCTTCAACTCGCGGGACGAGCCCAGACTGCTGTTGTTTTTGTTTTGTTTTCTTTTTCTTTTCTCCTCGGACCGACGCACATCAGCTGAACGATCAGCTGATCTGACGCTCCAGGACAACAAGCGCGCCGACTCCGTTAAAACCGTAACG
>OMNW01031067.1:0-21248 GCA_900303245.1 Selene dorsalis | reverse complement strand
AAGGGAGTGAAAGAGAAAGAGGCAGATAGATAGCAGTAAAGATGACAGATACAGGGCTGAAGCCGAGGATCTTTATGGCCAACAGAGGAGACCAATTGGGCCAACTAACTGATCGGGACATGTGGTTGGATGCCTGGTTCATTCTCAGCAAGCTTACTACACACACACCTGCACACACAAACACCATCACACTCCCCGCTGCTCACACCTGCTGTCTTGATGCCAGTCAGGGACGCTCAGCCCTTAGTCACTTCATTACCCCCTCCGGGCAGGGACTGCATCAACCATATTAACTCTTAAGCTCTGTGATGGAATCACTGGGTAGGAGGAGACAGAGAGCTGAGGGCTGTGGACAGACTCCATGGGTGATTTTCTAGCCCCTGTTTGCACCTGATTTCAAGGGGAGGGTTACAGGCAACACTTTAATCAAACAATTTTAGAGCACTGTGGCTTTGCTGAGGAAACTCAGATAGTTTTTTATGCTTTTTCTTGTGATGAAACAGGCTACTAACACAGTTTGTCATCACTGTTGCAGCTGCTGTAGAGGTTAAAGTTCTGTGAGGCCATCCTGCTAGCCTGCTGTGTGCTTCACATCATCACATCATTGTCATCGGCATCGTCATCATCTTTTATTCGTTTAATTCAATTTTATTTATAGCGCTAAATCATCACATATGGCACCTGTAGGTGCTTTATAGAAGACATATCCTCACAGCCCAGAGAGAAACCCATCAGTTCGTCCTGTGACCGAGGACTAGGCGACAGTGGAGAAGACAACCTCCAAGTCATTCCAGTTAAAGAGAGAAAAGTTAAAAACCTCTACATTTTTACAAATTAAAACATTGCAACATCTTCACCTTGCATCTCATTTTAAACCATTTCTGTCAGACAGAATTCCAAAAATAATAAGTTGTCTCACAGAGACTATCTGCTGGAACTAATAATGTGTCAGTTAGTAAAATTTGGAGTTGCTGGCTGGATAGATACTTGCTGGCTCTAGCTGTACATTTAATGTTGTCATAGAGACATGATAGTTGTTTTGATCTTACAGAAATTTTTATTCTTAATTGAAATCAGATGAAATAGTAAAAATACCTGTAAACATTTATAAAAAAACAAGACCCATTTATATTTATTCAAGTCATTTTGTCACAGCCATATTCAAAGTCAGCTCGGGCATTTCAGGGTTAGGGTCAGTACAGCTTAGAGCTTTTCTCTGAGGGCTCCTCTTCTGCATTGCACTGGCTAGATTCACGCTTTTAAAGGTTACAGGCATAATAACACTGTAATTCCCATTGCAACCAAAACAACAAAGAACTGAGCAGCAAGAAGAGAGTGTGGACACTAACAAGATTCAGACAGCTGTTGAGTCCATCTGTCCTTATGATGCAGTGAATATGATGCTGTTGATATAAAATCCGTCTCTTCAGTCATTCAAAGCCAAAGGATCAATATTATTAATGGCGAGTTCAAACAAAGTCTGAATACATGCATTCAAATGTACAGTCAAGAACTACATGGACTAATCAAAGGGTCTTTTGGGCTGTGAAAAGAGCCTTTCAAGCAGACTAATGCAAATGCTGGGATGAGGGAAATAGTTTTAATCACTGCACCGAAGTGAAAGAAAATGCAACAAATCTTTAGGGTAAAAATAAACATGGCAACATTTTGTTAGTCTTGACATTCAGGCTCTTGATAGTATCATAGGCTTTGTTGCTGCCAGTCTCAGCATGGTACTTGAACACCCTTATGTCGCTGATTGGGGATCAGAGAAGAAACACAATTATGTGAAATTTCCTGGTGTGTTTAAATCTTACCTGTTACCTCTCTCCTCTGCTTCAGAAATGTACAGCCTTGTATACAGCTATGTTTTGCATGTTGCACTTGACAGTATTGTACATTGTTGGTAGTGTACTGTTTGTCTCATTTCTCCTTGTGCGCTGTTGTTCCTCTTGTCTCTCAACTTAATGTGCATGATTTCCTGGAGGCAGGATTCCATCTCTGGTGATGGGATCTAGGTAGTCAATCTGCCTCCTGTAGCTAGTCTGCTGGTCTAGGTTTGTGCCTCTTGCACTGAAGTGGGAAGAACAACTGATTTGTAAACAGGCAGTTCTTCACCTGCATGTCACGGTTCACAAAGACTCTTCCTCGGAGTTTGGCATAACCCCACCGGCAGGGCTTATGCGGTGGTGTATTTCTGCATCAGTGTCGGCTTTGGAGGGATGAGGCCTGCCAAGGAAGGGAAACTCATCCACATTTTTGAGGCTGAAATATTTGATGTGTATTGAGACACACAAACGTGGTGAATCACCGCACACATATGTGTGCACAGATATAAGTGTATTCTTTTTTTTCTTTTGTATGCAAGGAGATTGAAATGAACAAGGGATTAGAGGTGATATGCAAAAGAATCAGTTATTATCATATTGTGTTGTTTGCTCCCCTAAGATTTATGCATGCAACGCAGTGTGAGAGGAGGCTTTGGGGTCATTTTAATAAGTAAACAGTCTATATTCAGAAGTAGTTAATTTTATTCCCTGCTTGGCAAGTGACGGTAATGCCAGTAAATATGAGTTTCATTCTGTTTGACAGTGGAAGCTCATGTTTTTTCAGCTCTTGTCTCATCTCCGATTATCTACTGGCACTATAAGGTGACATTTTTGCAGGCTGAAGATGCTCATTGACATCGAGTGTCCCTGAAATGAGATTTATGATGGGCTGTCACTTTCAAAGACTAGCAGAGTGACTCAGGTACAGCCATCATTGAAAAGACCTATCTCTCTGCAGTGATGTGGACCTGCAAACTAGATTCTCTTTATTAAAATCAGCCTCTTTAATGACTTGGTTAAAACTGAGTTTTTTCACATTAGTGACTAAAAGTGCATTCATTAGCATTTCCCAAATAACGAATGACATTTTCTTTTTATTTTCTGTAGTTTGTATATGTAAATTCCTACCTATTTGATTGGTTGTTTTAAATTCAACCTGTAAACAAACACAATACGAGGCACTGTGGCTCAGTGGTTAATTCTGAGGGATCCACGCTCAACGGTTCGCTTCAGCTGTCCCAGTTACCTGCTGTAGTTTGAAGTTGTGCACGTTAGGCTGACTAACCGGAGACTGCAGATTGTCCATGGACATGAATGTGAGTCTCTGTGTCGGTGCATCTGTGAGCTGGCAACTTGTTAAGGGTATTTTACTGCCTTCTCTACAATCTATGCTGGGAGAGGCTCCAGCACCTTGTGACCCCAAGTAGGAATAAACGGTTAAGACAATGGATTCATGAGGAAACATTAATACACAATTTGTGTATTTGTCAGAATTACCCTGCAAAGCTTTTCATTCATGGTCTGGTAATTCAGCCTAGCAACAGACAGTTGGCTCCTGTGAGTGACTAATACAGGCTTTGACTAATTTTCTTTGTCTTCGTCCTCTTCTGTCTTTCTCATGTCTCAGTGGCATGTGGCTGATGAATGGCTCTAGCATAATGACATTTGTTGTGTGATACGGAACTGACTGCAAAAACATAGAAATGTATTTTTTTTTCTTGTTCAGTTTTGTCAGCATACAGCACATACAGCAACTATCAAGTCTAATAAGCAACGATTAAGAGATGAGCAAACATGCAATGTTTGTGTAAAATGAAAAACAGGTATTGTTTTATAACACAGAGGACATGTCATAACATGGCAAAAATGCCAGTGACTTTATAGATGGCAGGAGAAGCTCTTTCCCTTTCTGCCTTACAGCTTTAAATACAGGAGGTGATGAATAGTATCATAATATGCATTTGCATAATAGAGGACTTAAGGAATTCCAATGTTATACTAGCACTTGCACTGTGATTATTCCTAACATATTACTGTATCTGAACTGACAGAGAACTGCAGGTGTGTGGTAAGTGGCAGCTTTAAGAAATGTGTCTGCATGGATATCAACTTCCTTCAGGCAGGGTAATAACCCTTATTAGAGCTCTTTTAGGGACTCCTCAGGACTGGGACTAAGATGTTTTCTAGTGTGATACTGTTAGCACCTTGCAGAGCCGTGATGGAAAAAAACATCTTGAAATAATTGTGGGTAAAGTGATACTAAGATTTTTTGGAGGTAATCCCTGACAGGCATGAGAAATGAGCCTCTTATAAAGTATGATGTGATTCAAAAATTACAAGTTGGGTTGCACAGTGGAATTTTCTTCAGTGGATGAGGGGTGGATGATTGAATAGTTTAGATATGAGTGCATGGTTTGATGGTTTTATAAAACACTCCTTCATGTTTTTTTCCTCTTCCTGCCACCCTCTAGCACACATACACAAACACTGACAAGGATCCAAATTTTTAAGTTTTCATGTGTTTGCTGAATTATGTATTGAGAACACACTCTCGGGGATAGTTGTACAGTCTTACTAATGGTATTAGCTTTTACTGGGTAAAGCATGTTTACACACATTTGTGCAAGAAAAAAAGCACACGCAAATACCAACATGCACAGAGATAAGTGCATGAGCGTGCACACACTCATGCACAAATACATCGCTCATATTTAGAGTGATGCATCTTGCCTCTATGCTGACAGGTTCAAAAGTTTCTTCCCTTGTGAAAACATTTCCTGCTTAAAATTTTAGAACTTCAGCATGCACTGGCTGGCGAGTTTCAGCTGTAACTTTGCTTTAAACTAATACTATTCACTGCCTTTAGAAGGCATAAATATGCAAGGGGATGTCAGCGGTCATCATTTGCTGACCTTTGCTCTACATCCAACCTTCAGGCTCTCTATGATGACACCTACATACACTGAGGTCAGTCTGCTTTAGTTATCACCCAGCATCACAGATTATGATCAGGAATCCATCAGTTGAGCTGTCGGTGCTGGAAAACAAAGCCCTTGACCCAACATTTCAGAGAAATTGAGTTGTGTATTCTTCCCTTTCAGTAGGAGAAGCACAATTGCCACAATACCTCATGATGGGGCAGGATTTCACAGTAACCCTCACATATGCAGCCAAGAGGGTATGAAAAAAGCGGTATTGTTAAAAAGTCTTGAAACTTTGACATAATCCTCACGGCCCCATTGGATGTGGACAATGGGAAACTTGCATAAGACTCAAATATCACTTACTCAGTGGTATGTCAGTGCCGTAATTGTTCTGTGAGCGTCTGGTTTCTCAAGTGACTGTCAAAATCAATACTGTATGAGTTGGCTGAAATGTCACCAAAATTAAATTCAATTAATGGAAACTGATGTGTCATGTAGAGCATTCTGACAGTTTCTGAATTCAGGTCACTGTAATTGGATACGTTGTGTACAAATCTTTTCCCTTTTCTTAAATTATGGCTTTGAGGAGAAGTGTTCAGCTCTGGCACATTTGGAAATGCTGTTATCTGTTCTATAACAACACAGCAATTGCCCTTTATTTTGTGTGTTGTCTCTTGTCTGTCTGTCTCAGCCTTGTCTCTCTCTTTTACCATCCTTTTTTGTTCTTTGCATTACCCTCGTACATTATTTCTGATTCGCTTCATGAAGTCTCTACAGGTCAAGTTTCATTATGCCACTCGGCCTAGTTCTTTATGTGTGGAATACACGTCCTCACCATGTGAACATACTAATGCATGCTGGAATTGGCCCTGGCACAAACTGTGAGCAGTCTAATTTCTTTAGAAAATAGATAGACAAATTTTGCTTTTGTCTCATGGTTCTTCTGGTCTCTTGCAACAATACGCAACATTTCCGACATTTCCCACATCCTCGCCTGTGCTGAGCCCGGACCATCATTTGTCTGCTTAATGACCACTGAGGTGCCATGTTGAGTCATAGTGATGACATATTAAGGTTTATTCCACTGTCCAATTTAAGCCCTGCTGAACGAGTGTAGCTCATAATTTCTTATTCCATTTAACCACTGCAGGTTTTATCTGCTTCCTGACCTTCCAGACTCTAAAACTGTAAAAGTCACATCAGCTTTTTGCTCTCCAGGTACAAAAGCTCCCTACAAAGCAAAACATAACTGAGGGGTTATAAGCTGTAACTATAGCAACCATTCCTAGTTTAGTGCATTTGTATGAGCTCAACATTTAAAATATTAATTTAACTAATATTCATAATTTCCATGTTCAGTATAGCAGAAATAGCAGAGCATGTCATAAACTGTAGTGGTACATTACCCTCCTCCAAAGTGGTACGATTAAAAGTGGACAGAATCTGATAGCATCACCTTTTACAGATATCCTGTATCACTGTCCCACATGAATAACCTATCTATCCAAATCAGTGTATTCAAATAATAACTGTATGATAAGGTTTAGTACTAGTAGCCTGTTGTATTAAAGTTGATCATGTCTTTCTTGAATGATCAAATTATGATGTTAATATGACTCATGCTTAAAATATCATTATTACAATACACACAAAATACCTGAAGTTGAAAATGTGCATGACCACAATGGGTCTGATCTATCAGTATTTTATATATCATATTACCAAAAGAACTACTTTGTTATGTACACAATCAAAAACACCACACTAATAAAAGTGCACATAGATTTTACTCATGGTCTTTCACTAATTTTACAAGTCTAAAATTATATAAATAACATGTCTACAGTAAGGTTTATGGAATGAGCAACTACAGTCCAGTCACTTGTTATAGTGTTATAATGTTGGATTAAATCAGTCATTAAGATATACACTATACTATAAGCTGGCTCTAATGTCACTAATCCTCAGACAGCCTAGTATACATAACATGTTAAAGGCTGCATATTGATGTGCAGCTCAGCTGTGGTGATTTTTGAATTAATCGTTTCCTATGAAAGCCACTTTATCTGAATGACTCTTTTTTTTAAGTATATATTTTTTGGGCTTTTTTGCCTTTATTTGATAGTGCAGTTGAGAGAGACAGGAAATGGGGAGCCAGAGAGAGGGGGAATGACATGCAGCAAAGGGCCGCCCGATGCGGGATTCGATCCGGGGCCAGCTGCAGCGAGGACTATAGCCTCTGTATATGGGGCGCCTGCTCTACCCACTACGCCACACGACGCCCCATCTGAATGACTCTTAAGTTAATTATTTAAGTGTTTAAGGACAGAAATATTTTTCATGCCAATGTTGATCTATTTTTCGAAGCAGCAAAGGTAGGAAGTATGTGAGCCAATATAAAGCAACAGTGCATGTGAAATAAATAAATGAAAAAACTAAACTAATTTATTCATTAAACTAACTAACATTCTTCACTGTAGAAAATAAAGAAGAAAGAGAGGTGATGAAGGGAAAGGATGACAAGTGTAATTTTGTGTGAGTTTATTTGACTGTTTAATGGATTTCTAATTTCCCTCTTAATACTCGCTTTGGGACTTTCTGCAGTATTAGAAAAAGTATGCTGAGAACCCAATTTTCAATTGAAAGAACATTTTGAGTATTTGTAGAGTTGCATTTGTAACAAATAAACATACTACTCTGGGAGCAATGGCTTTTTTTCTTGTACTTTCTTTCCTTGGATAATTGTCTACTTTTAAAAAAGATTGCAAACAAAGAAAGAATATAATTAAGGGTGGTTAAAAAGTTTGTATGGGCTTTTGTTCTTATAATGAGCCATTGGGGGGGTTTGTGGTGATGTCTGGTAGCTCAGTATGCCAGTTCCAGGTGGACTACTCCTGTGCAACTGTGCAAATAAAAAGTTGCTGAAAAATGTATTAGAAAATCTTGAAGTCTTTCTGAGCTTCAAGGTCATAGTCACCCAAACTGTGTACCGGTACTTCTCTTCTTAGAAGCCGTGAAAACAAAGCAAAAAGGAGTAAAAGACACAGGCAACAATGTCAGTATCAGATTGGATCATGTACTGCATGACACCCTCAAGAGTATGTTCGTTCCCAGATTTGCAATCCTGCAAAACCCTTAAATCTCTCAGAGGCTCAGCCAACAAAGTTAGTAAGGTTACAAAGCAGATCTGCCAAGACGGTTTGGAAAGTTCCCTCTCCAGTGAGCTGGAGCTCTTTTCACAGCGAAGTGTTGACTAGACTCTAAAACATAGATAAGTTGAGCTTTTAGATGAAGATTCATGGCAGTCTGACTTTGAAATATCTTTGAGCAGCTGCCGTGGTCGTGCCATTTTAAGCAGGGATGTACTCCCTTAAAACGCATCCTCAGTCATCTTTACTCCTTATTCAGTCCATGGCACTCCAGCTGTATTTACATAAGGTGATTTGAAAACACCAGTCACCTGAAAAGCGTGTAATACATTTCATTAAATAACTGAGTGTGAGTGCGCATCATGTTCTTTATCGGCCTCTTGAACTGGATGGTGGTCAGCTGGAAATTAAAGAAGAGCGTGACACAGTCTTAACACAGTGATGCTTGCAGTTAAATCTTAATTGCAGAACAGCAGTACAGTCTCCAATTTTGCGCACAGTGCACATGTTTTTATTGCAAGATGAGTGCTCATTTAACAAAATTTTGGGAGACCATGCTCACATCACTGAATGAGCAAGTGCATATGCCTCTGACAGCATCAGTGATTATGACCGTACCAGTTTAATTCACCCAAACATCCACAAGAAATTACAAGCTTCAGTGGGTTATGTGGTACAAGTGTTTGGGGCATTTTTATGTATTGTTTACACATTACTGAATTTGTTGTATCACATTATCTGTCTTAGAGAATTTATGACATGAAAATGTCACATCTGTTTTTAATGGTGCACAGCTGCATGCACACATATCAGTAATCCGGGGATACGCTGGGATTTGTACTGATAACACATATCTTTGCAAAGATTAAACTATGTGTGCATGTGGCAGTGTGTGTGTTGTGTGTGTATGTTTGCGTGCACAGTAGAGTTACACCAGTTCTGGGCCTGTGTCTCCTCTTTGTTTCTGAATCATAATGGGCTTTGTAAGATAATACCCAGGAGACATAACAATACTTCTGAGCTAGGGGATTGTGAAGCCGTCCCAGTTCGCAGTGCTGCTTTGGCTCTGAGCTTCAGCTATGATTGGAAAAGCAGCAAAACCTGGATTTACCGGCAAATGATATTAATCGCTGCTGTGGTCCTCTTCACTTCATCATCTCCTCTCTTTTCAATCACTTTGTTCTCAGTTTCTAAGCTATTTTCTCTGTACCTTACAATTCACTCCTACAATGACACTCAATGTCGAAGTAGATTCATCCCCTGCAATGTTTTTCTTTATTGCAGGAAAAACAACGGACCTTGGCAGAATTCAGCTTAGCAGTAGTCAGTTTACTGTTGTCACAATCTTGATAGGCTTAGTAGAAATAGCAAAAAGGAAAAAAGAAACATAACATTAAAAAAACACGTAACAATAGAAAAAGCCAATCTGCTGTTTAATATCTGAAAAAAAGAGGTACTTAAATGACAACATAATTGGTGTAATAGTGCTATATATGAATCTTTACCAGTTCCCGAATGGTAAATGGACTGCACTTCTCTAGTCTTGCAGACATCGAAAGTGCTCTCCTTTCTAATACATCTCACATTCAGACTCACAATCATACATCACACCCACTCAGACACTGATGGAAGAGCCATCAGCAGCAATTTGGGATTCAGCATCTTGCTCAAGGACGCTTCGCCATTGCTGGCGATTGAACCACCGACCCCCTGATTAGTGGATGTCACAGAGAAATATTAACGCAGAGATAATTTTTTTTCCTCACAATCCAATTATGACTGTTCCCAGCTATTATTCAAACAACCACAGCATAGCATTATACCATTTGTGTCAAGACAAGTAAAGACTGATTGAAAAGATTATGTCAAAAATACACTGCCCGTCCAAAAAAAACAGTTACCACCTGGATTTAACTAAGGTAATAGGTAAGAGCCTCCCATTGGATAATTACTGCATGGATGATTATGTTTCAGCTGGCAACAAATTAATTTAACCCTTACTGATGCAGTCAGTAGCTTCAGTGTACATTTATTCCATATTAAAACACAAATATATCATTGCAGTGTGTCATTGAATAAAAAATCTAAATACTCAAGCATTTTGGATGGGTCTGGTGAGCTACATTGCTGAATCAGCTACAATTACAAGCTAATGTTAGGTAAACCAGCTTACCAACCACATTTACCACAGAAATATTGTAATATTGATAGTTATGAAAACGCAGCATGGACTTAGAGAGAAAACCTCAGACCAGACCAGTTTCAATCTAAAAACATAAATAAGCTTCACAATTTCACGCAGCTTCAGTCCTGAGTTATACTATGATACCTATTACGCGAGCTGAGTCATCTAACACCTAGCTGGCATGTTGGCTTTTTTATTCACAGTTGGCTCATGGCTACAAAAACAGCAGTATTTTGCTATCTGGCCGTCTGCGCTGAAGTCACTACAACTACAGAAGTTTGTGGTCGGCAAACTCGATCTATTCGGTCTCTCGGTGAATTAGACCATGGGTTAAACTCAGGCTGGAATATCCCTTTAATTCTGGTGGTTTATGAAAAGTGTAGAAATAAGCATATCCAATGTGTGTGGTTGAAGAAAGCAGCTGCTGTAACATTTGCAGCCAGTTAGCATAGGCAGGAGGTGCTTGTTTTTCCAATCAATACTTCAGACAGGTGTTTCAAACAGCTTTTTCATCCATTTTTGCTCCATATGACCTGGAAGGCTTTGCTTGAAAGCTTTGTTAGAGGTCAATGATAGTTAGCTTAGATAATGGTGGAATGATGTCAAAATCAGTTTTTTGTGGTGGAGATACAAAAGATGTAAACAGTACAGGCTGAGCAGTGAGATATTTGCTACACTGGATCTTGACAGAAATGTCTCAGAAAGTGGTGGTGTTATCAAGCTCGGACACGGTAGGGAATGGTTTTTTTTTGATTCGTGTTTGTTTACGTTGCTCCCAGATGACTTGAATACAATTCAGAATGCAAATGAGTAAAGTTGCTGCTTCATTTACCCTTGATGAAGTGACTTCAAAACTGAAAACAAGCAGGTGAATCATTTTGACTGTGGTTTTGACTGTTTGTGTCCAAGTTAGTTTATCTGTGTAAACATGGTTTCAAATGGTTTACACTCTTTCTTTGCAGCCTGTTAAGTCAGTTTTTGAGTTAAAATGTCCAATTTCCCACAGAAGTGCTTATACTTCATTAAGGTAAACTACCTAACAAACATCTCCCTTCAAATCAACCTTTTGCCATCTGAATTACTTTTCCTTTAATTATTAATATACTTTTATCTTTTCCAACTTGGGGTAAAGATTTGTCATTGATAACAAATAAATGTAATGTAATGTAATCACCTCACACAACTGGAGGTATAAATGATGACTTTGACAGCAGGATGTATCAGACTCCCCTGGTAATTGCTTTGATATGGGAGACGTTGCACTCTCGAAGACATTGAAATAGATAGCCTAATTCTTTTTTCTGAGGGATGCACTGTTTATTAGAGATCTATCAAGTGAGATGGGGTATTGCACTGTAACTCTGCAGTACCTGTGTTTATTCATTGCCCTAGCTTGATGCCTAGAGGAGAACAGTAATAGAACTGATAAACAGGACAATTATGCTTGGAGCTCCTTTAGCTTGTATCGATAAGGACATTTGACACTCGAGCATAAACTGTCTGGCCTTCATTTCTCATGGCAGGTCATAGTTTAATTTATAACACAGTCTTACGGCCGCTAATTTTACACCTAGGCGGTTACTTTCTCAGCCAGTTAGTTTGCTTATCCAGCAAATTAGGATATTGAAGAGTCAGGAGAAGAAAGGCGAGATTACTAAGAAGCTATCCAATCTATTAGCTGCCCATTTTGCTTCCATACTGTATCATTGCAAATGAAGTCTGCAGTTCATTCATCATTTTTTTTAAATGGCTCAGTCATAGACCCCCTCCCTGTCCTTCATCCCTCAAACCAAAAATGTACCTCCATTAGGTGCTCACTGGGCAACATTATCATCACACTACTGTGTTTTCTTTTGGTGTGAGTCATCCCTCACAGATATACAAATCCTGTCGACCAGATAAGCATTTATTTTGCTTCAGAAGTCTCATGACTGAAAAACTCTCTCCTGTTTTTTTTTTTTCCAATTCAACCACACTGCGTTTGTTTCAATTCAGCATTTAACAACAAGCTGTTGAGATAACACAACACTCCAGCTGAATCTCCATCCTTGGCTCCTAAAGCTCCTTGCACATCTGATCATGAATGGACAAAGCTCTTGACTGAAACTGAAAGCAGGCAGCTCACATTAAGTTGTAATTTGTAATAGAGGAAATGGCTTTGTCTCCCAGCTCCCTCTATGTCGTGCTAGCACAGGTTGCACCATGTATTGTGATTTATTTTGTCTTAATTCATGTTTTTGGCTCCCCTTCAATTGTGTGCACTGTACTAGCTTGAAAATGCTAATTATGGTTGGGAAATACGAGATGCTTTTTCCCTGAAATGTTGCCCACCATGCAGTTGGCCCAGCAGAGAAACACATGCTCTCTGTTTCAACATTCATTTGAATCAGAAATGATATACCCCTCTTGAATCAACTGAATTTGCAATTGTATTGGCCACCTACTCTGACTTACATGGACTTAAAAGAGCATATTTGTCTGAATGGCTCCCAAGCTCAAAACTCTCAAACTGAAGAGGTATCATTTTTGCCTATTATCCCCAGCACACCTCTATTGCACTCTTACTGGTGGGGATGTTATTTGACAGACAGGTTCCATCTGTACGAGTCTTTGCTGCCCTACCTGCACACTTATGAGGGATTATGTGGTGTTGCGGGCTTTATATAAAGTCTCAGCAATGGATTCTCGACTCTGTGTGTTTGTGCGTGTTTGTTTTCGTCTGCTCTGAGAGTGTTTGATGCAAAAACAATGAAACACTGTTGACTGGGCGAGTGTGTGTGTGTCTAAGTGTGTGTGCCTGTGAGTGTGTGTATACGCACCTGGGTCTTTTGAGAGGTTTTGGTGTCCACGGTGACTGGGGTTGTCAGTGTGAGTGAGAACTGAGCGTGCGCCTGTCACAGTCCTTTGAATACACTCACCACCGGTAGCAAGGTAGAACTTCAGAGCCACTTGGAGTCATTTTTGTTTGTCTGTAGTGGTAATGATGATGCATCGGTGACACTTCAGGTTGGCTCTGTGACCTGCACCGTGTGTGTGTGTGTGTCAGCCATCCTGCAGAGCATGTCTGAACTTGCACACATTTGAATGTGACAAAAACAATAGTCTCCACCTGCAGCACAACATGTGGCTAAAAACACCTCTAACCTATCTGGAAATTAGGATCATAGATCTCTGTTCCCTCACTTTCACAACTATGAAGAAAAGTACAGCATTGGCAGCAGGGTGATGGAGAAAGTTACACCAGGTTTGTTTTGGGCATGTTTCAACATATTAGAGGTAGAGGTGGGGATGGGGAGAAAAGGGGGACTGATGAAGAGAAGTAAGGATGTTGAAAGTGAAATGACGGAGTGGAGTGTACTGTAAATGTCACCTGCAGCCTGGTATAGCTGCAGCAGATTAGTGGAAGACAGTTTCAAATCACTGCGGTAAACATCCCTGTCCATATTTGACTGTGCTGAATTGAAGATAATCTGATGGGAAAGCCTGGATCCAACTGTGTTTGTGCATCATTATGACATTTTATATTAGTACATGTGGTGCATTTATGGTACAAGACTGTTTAAGGAATGAGCAGTTTCAATTTAATCCTTTAATAATTTTTACTCATCTTTTATTTTCATCCCCTGGTTGGATGTTTTTGGATTGTCCACCTTCCATCCATTAAATTCTCATGAATATCCAATCTCAGAAACACCTTGAGGGAATGTCTTCAAACTTGGCAGTGATCTTCACTTGGACTCAAGACAAGAAGTGGTAAGGTCACTAGGACCCCACAAATGTGATATTGAAGTTTGCGGTTAAAGGTCAGAGTCACTGTGATTTGACAAAACATGGTCTCTGGCCATTATATTTAATATTGAAATGGTCAATGCCATCTTAACATCTTATTCTGCAAAACACTCCTGGCCATTATTCAGTCGTGTTCAGTGGGGAGATTTTGACCACGTTTTCAGCAACTTAGCCAATAGGCAGAAAGTACTTTAAAACCTGCCATCTTGCAATTATTGCCCATACACAGAGTGAGACAAGCCAGAAGAAACATTAATAATGGGTGCCTCTCAAGGAGGCCTTTAACTTTATCTAAGTTGCACTCTTTCTTATTCTTCCTTTCTCTTACACATTCACCCTCATCAGAGTTTGTGCTCTACATTGATTTGCTGCAGATGGCTGCTGCTGTAACAGCAGTACCAGGGGAATATGCTTTATTTCCTTATTTATTTATTTATTTATTTTATTGTAAAAGCAGATGCTTTAATGCTGTAAATGACACAGATTTTCCATTAGATGCAAGCGCAATAAATACAAAAATGGGCACATGAGCAGGCTCAAGTAAAGTCAGAAGTTCTTTCTTGTTCTTTAAATAGATGTATCAAGGGGGAGCTACTGTAGTGTTTTTTTTCCCAAAATTGCACCTCAGGGGAAAAAAAATAAGAGGAAAAAGGAGGAAGAGTAAACAAGCATGTTGTGAACCAAAAGACAGGAAGCAGCTTTAGTGCTCATGCTCTCCTTTCAGCAGATGTATCAAACCGTGTGTTTGTGCAGATGAAACTGTCCCTCAACAAAGATCCCAAAACAAATTTGTTCATGAAATTGCATAACTTTGAGGAACAGGATCAACGAAAGATTATGTAAACAAGCTACAGGCGCTTTTGAAGCTCAAGGCGGGACTTTGAGTTTTATGACCTGGATAACAGTGAAGCTGGAAGTCTTGAAATCCTTCATGCAGCCATTTTTTGCATTACTTCTAGGGCAACGGAAAAAGTCAACATCAGAAAGCTTTAGAAATGTACTGTGTAAATTAGCACACCAACTGCTAGTTGTTCAGTCAGTTACCCAGCATCCAGATGTTTACCATTAGACAGAAAACAAAACTTCTGTCTGCCTTGTCCAACAAAGCCATATGTCTCATGGCCTTAATGGGAACTCTGTAAGCCAGTCTCTCATTTTTACTGATGACTACAAACATATAAATGAACAAATTAGTGAAGTGACATCATTGGTGGGTACAGCATATGATGTCAACTCAGTCCATACCTTGACATTTTCTTAGATGTGCTCATATACAATTAAAATATATGAAGTAGTAACCCAAATTAACTCTTCTTTGGTGCAGACTTTCTCATCTGGTTGTGTGGTGGTAGGTGTCAGTGAATGATCTCGTCATAAATAAGAAATCCTTACTGATTGCGCTGATTCTCCATCATGTCACTAACCAGAAAGGCAGCTGAAACTGCTGAACCGTGATGCTGGTAACTTGAAGATGTCACAAGTAGATTGCTTGCAGTTCAGTGCCATTCATCAGTCATGGGACTGTTGCTGTCCATAGTGATGTTGGCTGGCTAGTTTCACTTGAATGAATAAGCTAACATCAAACTTCCAACAAAAGCTGAAATACTGAATACTTTTCTTACAGCGACGTAAAGAATTGAAATGCAAGTCACCGTGAGGTGCCCCCATGTATTTTTATGTTCATCCATCCAGAGGCTGCTAACATTTACATAGAAATATGAACTGAGGCTGTGTTTACTTTGTCCACTGACACAGACAAAAATGAAAAGACTGCTTCAATCAAAGTTCATCTTGGGAATGGAGGAGATTCAAGACAAGATGAGGAAATAGAAAGAGAGGAGGTGATAGCAAGGAGAGAGGAAAAAAGTCATGTAGTTAAATCATGTAGTTAAAATATCTCAGATTAGGGTAATGTAGTTTTACATTTTGTTGATATATCTTAACTTTATGGTTTATGAATATTTAACCTGTTTTATTTTTGTTGTTAGGGTTAGTAGTAGTTGTTCTGAAAATCAATTTTGCAGTATTTCCCCAATATAAGCTATATTTATATTTATTTATTTTCTTTCTTTTTGAGAGCAGAGTTTTCGCTCTTCTTTCTTTTTTCTTATTATTTGAACCAGCTTAGCATGTTTACCCTGTGCTCTACAACACAAGCAAAAACTAACTGACTTGATCACATTCACATTGTTGACCTTATTACCACCAAAGTGTGAGTTCTTTGGTCACCACAGTGGAAGCCATAGGCTTAATTTAACAACAGCACAAACGTGACATGTTTGTGTTGCTATAATATAATGATATTGTATTGTGCGTAAAGTACATTTTGCTTACATATCTGTTCTTCTGACACATGTGTAATTTCACTGACACGGTTTTATAGCTCTGTTTTTTCCCCCTCGGTGGTTTTAAAATGCCATTTGTAGATCAGGGAAATCTATCTTTTTTCATGGAGCATGCTGAGCATCCCCTCTAACAAGCTCAGGTTTTGGACATCAGTATTTATAAAACTACAGCCATGAGTGAAATCCAGATATTGGGCTCCATTATATGTCTCCAATTAATGATCTCTCTTCCACATTTCCTGTTTCTTGTACGTTGGCAGTGATAGCATTTATGAATCATTGGTTGTTAATGGGACATTGACTATTCCAGTCACAGCAGGAGAGGGGGGAGGGGGCAGCTGGGAGTCCCAAGGGGACTCAGACCCGTGGCAGATCCATTATTCATGGTTCACCATGGGCTTGTAGGGAACACTGACACCCGACCTGCCTAAATCAAACAGGGCCAGTGAGTTTAATGCCCCCTGGGAAATGTGAGGCTCAGGTAAAGGTGGGAGTTGAGGGTGGATGGGAGCAGTGGGGGTGATGGTGAGGGTCAGATTGAAATGGGAAGGGAGGAGGGCTGACGAGGAAGAGAGAGAATGGCCCCTCTTCTAACTCCACTGACTTGCTTGAAAGCTGTCAACACAGTAGCTGCAATATCAGTCTCCCTCACTTTCTTTCTTTCTTTCTTTCTTTCTTTCTTTCTTTCTTTCTTTCTTTCTTTCTTTCTTTCTTTCTTTCTTTCTTTCTTTCTTTCTTTCTTTCTTTCTTTCTTTCTTTCTTTCTTTCATCTCCCTATCTCTTTCTCTCTTGCCAGTCTGTGATCTTGTTCAACAGCTTCTGCTCCTGAAGCCTTTCATGTGCAGCTACAGTACATACATTGTGTGGTACGAGGTGGATGTGAGTTAGCCCTCTGCACACCCCTCCTTCTGTCTCCCTATCAAAGAACTTAATCTCCTGACCTGAAAGGAAACAAAAAACCTGCTGTATATGAATAATACCGAGTGGATGACATGTGAAAAAAGCTAAAGTGTTGTATGTCCATGCATAAACATGTAGTCTGGCAAAGAGCTTGCCTTGACGACACTGAGGGATCACTTAGCCCTCAGAGTGGATGCTGAACTGGTGTTTGGGAAATCAGTGAGACCATGGTCTCCTCTCTATCATTGCTATGCAGGAGGTTTAGTGGTTAGGCTCCATTCAGTGCCCGAGCCAGTAGGTGACATGGTATTGAAGCTGAGCATTAAATACCCAGCAAGGGATGGGTTTCCTTGCATGCACCAGCATTAGAATGAATTAAAATCATAGAAATCTCTACTGCTGACACTACCAGTATTGTTTACAAAACTATTCTTTGAGCCTACAGTCTGTGTCTCATTAAATGTGCTTGCGCACAATGATACAAATATCTGTATTCACATTCATGTACAGTAAAGAGGTTCTGTGGCTTCATGAGACAAAACAAACTTATAAGAGAGGCCATCTTCTTTAAATTATTTCCCTGCTCATATTGTTCCTGAACTGGAAAAAAAACACTTGTCAGCAAACACCTTTAAGATAAAGTTCCCCCTGATAACTCTGCAATGTAACAGGTCATTACTGCCTTGTTTGTGCAAGTCTGGTTTTCCTTGAGTAATTGTATAAAATCGGTGGAAAGCCTAACTATGGCACAACTGCATTAATATTCTTTTATTTATTCTCTGTTTAGATATGGAATGTAATGAATCCAGAGACTGTTTTACTCTGTTCGTACATGATGCACAACTCATTTCCCACAGACAAAGAGCCCCTGAAGTCTCTTGTAATTACTTACAGAGATGTTGAGTTCCTGGGTTGCCTGTTTATCTCCTTCAGCTCAACACATCCCATGGGCAGACCCTTCCTGTTGTCACTACAAACTCCGCAGTAATGGGTAGCATTTTCTTTGATCTTGCTACATTGCTAATCTAAGTCAGATTTCCTGAATTTGCTAATGAGATAATCATTAGCTTGTTTCCACAAAAATTGACATGGCAATCAATAGTCAAAGCACATGGGCCTGTATCAAACAGAGGCAGAGAACAGGAATTAAGTTGGTGCAGTTTGTTTGCTTGTTGTGTTACTTGTAATAGTCATAATTACTTAGTGCAATACATTTTAACATTTGTGATTTCTTTCACGCAAGATGTATTATTTTTTAAATTCTTGAGGAAAGTTTGTTTATGCTTTGTATTTACATGGCAGAGAGTTCATGTGGGGAACTTGTCCTCTTTGTTGTTTGCTCCGTCTTGCCTAATGTGGAAGCTGTTTAACATGCATTTTCTGGAGCATTTTGGGAAGACAGCCAGAAGCATTCAATGTTTCATCAAATCAGCAGTGTCACTTTATATTGAGCTTGTCACTGTATCAGCTATGTTGCTTCTAGTGAATGTGCTATATTGAACATACTGCAGTGTTAACAGGGAACCAGCAAAAGAAAAATGCCTTTAATTTAAACTTCGAGTAAGTTAAAAGGCTTGCGTGCTATGCATATATGCAGCGGACTCGGCAACACAAAAGGCTGAGAAAAAGAAATGGAAAAGCAATCAGTGCAGCGATCATGGCTGAAAGAAGACATTTTTTTGTAAGCAGTTTCAGATGATGTTTCGTATGATTGGTTGACAGTTTATACACAACAAACTGGCACGATCTTTCTGAGAATTTAGACAGAATTTTCCAACAATTTTAGTTTGCTGACCAGAGGTCAGTGTGTGGGCAGACAGAACAAGACAGAAAGGATTACAGTGGTGGTGACAAGGTGCTCAGGTGCTCTGCACCTCCAAAACTCGGTTCTGCTTATTGTGTCTAACCATTCAAAGGGAACTTCCTTGCCATTATAACCGTGTGTTGCTCTTTGGAGAAAGTTATGTCTCTGAAAATACTATCGTAAAGAGTGCAGCCTAGACCTGTTATGATTTGGTGCTATATAAATAAGATTGATTTGACTCCTCTGCCTCTTTCCATCCATTGCCAAGCCTTAGATTAATGCATTTGACAAACCACTGAGCAAGAAAGGGCATTAATAGCTACTCAAAGCAGAGAGCTATCATGGGAACCCTTGTTGTGAGAAAATTACGCATCTTCAGACCCACAAGGCGGTGTACAAACTTCTACACACTGTTTTGTAAACACTGTTTTGGCCAAGCCTGAAAAGGAAGGGGAGGGAGAGACTTGGGTTTTAACTGGCAAGACAAGGCGAGGTGAAGGAGGGGGTCTGTTCCCTGGATAGATGGGTATAGGCCTCTGCTTCTCAAACAGCTTGTCCACAAAGGCCTAATCACCAAATGACATAATGATCCAGCTTACAGTGGCAGACTGACAATGAAACAGCATTCCCTTCGTTGAAAATCGCCATGGGTCTCAAACAATGTGTGCACGCACAGTTTTGTGTGTGTCTCTGTGTGTATGTATGTGTGTAGGCTCAAACAAGCATGTGTGTGCTCACACTTGTGATAATTTCTTTATGCATCTAGCTGAATTCAAAACATAAACACTTGCCCAATTCTCATGTGGTTAATTTGCATAAACTTGAGAGTGTTTCTGCTGTTTGATGTTATTCTCCACAACTGCTCTTGACAAATGACCACAAAAATGCTGCGGTGTTTACCAGTGTCTAAATACACAGTGTGTTTTGACAACTGTATGACCTTGAGCATGTAGTCCTGTGGTGTTTTTGAGTGGCAGAGACACTAAAGACTTAGGGTGAAAAGTGCACACATTTAGTTCCAGGCTTTGAACAAAAATAATGATCAAAATGATTAAAAAGGAAAAAAAAAATCTAAATGCATGACACATTCAAGGGAATGGCGTGAATAAATTTAACTAATTAGCTTTCAAAATAAGAACTAGCCTAAACAAAACACTGTCTCCCTTTCTACCCCCTGTAATTTTAATGAGGTTTGTGAGTGTCTCATTTTAAAGGCTTATTTTGTTTTTCCTTAATGAAAAAATATGCAGTGGCTTTACTGTACTCAAGTATTCAAATTTTCTTAATACATATCTGTTAAATACTGCAGGTATACCTTTGCTTTGCTCACAAATGCAATTATTGTATACTTACAGTACATAGTTTCAGTTCATAAGCTGCAGTGGCCCAATCAGTGGTGTTTCGACTCATTGGAAATAAAAAAGGGACGACTGAGTGATGCTGTCAGTACTCAAAACAGCCACAAACCATGAAAAAATTAGAAATGAACATCTACTTAGTCCTACCTTACAAAACTGGTTGCACTGCAAAATAGATAAAGGTGTGAATGTAATGTTCAGATTTTGAGCAACACAAAAATAGATACATTTCTCATTACTAACTGAACAAGAATTAAGAAGTCCATTTAGGTTCTGTAGCACACAATTTATGACCAATACCAGTGCTCACTGCCAATGCAGAGAGTAGTGCGCCCTTTATCCAGCCAAGTGAGAAGTGAGGGTGTGAAGGCTGGTGTAGTGAATGAGCCCTCACCATGTCAGACTGTCAGAAGATTACATCCCATCTCAGAGAATGTTTAATGATGACTTCTTTAAGCTTAACTTTCTTCCCCTGACTTTAACAAAGCTTTTTAGATACTTAACATTTCCTGCACCACACCGTGGATGACGCAGATTTTGGCACTGAATATTTTGAGATTTTCTTTCTACATTTCATGTGAAGTTGCTCTCCATATCAACATCAGGTGACATCTCCTTTTCACCCACATCCCCGAGTTTCTGCTGCATCTGATAATGTCTCCCTATTTAAATCACAGTTAAAGAGGACCTATTATACAAATTTTCGGGCCCTTGTATTTGATTTTGGACTCCTCTAGAGCAGCTACACATGACTGCCTGCACAGACAGCTTTGTAGATCTCTGGGACGCTGTGCCTCTCACTGCATCGCTTCCTTGTATTTCCTGCATCCTGCGAAAACGGTCTGTGTAATTAACTCCACCCCCCGACCCTCGTCCATGTCCGCCTCCTGGCCGAGCCCACTCCTCTGTGATTGGTCACACTCCCGCCGACTTCCAAACGGCTGCCGAGCCCCACTTCCTCATTT
>OMNW01031065.1:21812-75271 GCA_900303245.1 Selene dorsalis | reverse complement strand
GATATTTGTGTGGAGATACAGTAAACACCCTTTTTTGAGAGTCAGTGATATGCCCTAGCTAGTACTAACTAAACCAGACTTATAACACTGCATTAGGAGAAATATAGTTGGTTGGACGATATTATTAGATAGATTGCAGGGATCTGAACTGTTGGTTCATTATTGGGATAGCAATGTGCAATATGCATTATGCAACATTATTTTGTGTGTGTCTACTTTAAGCCCACACATTCTTATCAGTGCCAGTGGAGCCATTGATAGCCATGGATCCAGGATACCAAAACAGAATAGTAGAGACAGACAACATCAACAATGAACCAACAAACAAATTCCATTCACATTTCACTCTAGTACGGCAGCCTTCCAGCGCCTGATCAAGACCTGCAAAATAAACAGAAAATACATAACAATTTGTTAGAAGTGTAATGTCACAGAGGGATTTTTAAGGCAATAAAAACACCACACACACTAATGAACAATTTGAGTGGGCTTAAACAAAAATGGTTGCTGATATTCATCATCTTGATTCCATTTATGTTCTGTGTTTCTTTTCTGTCCACATTTTCAGCTCAGTGTTCACTCTGTGAAAACTCAGATACATTTGCAAAACTGTGAATTAGCACCAAGAGGATTGGCTGAAATGATGACTAGACCATTACCGTGAAAATAAATGTGTACCTGACTCTGCTCTGTTGCTTCCAAGTACTGCTGTGAGTATTTATGATTCAAAATAGCCAGTGACAAAACACAGGTGTTTTCATTGGTAGTACACAATGTTTTTTTTGTTGTCGTTAAGCAGCAATTTGATCTGACATCATAAATACTTCTTGTTAAAATGATTTTAATTGACTGATGGGGTACTTCCTCCCCCCTCAGCCACTGCTACTACACTAAACCGTACTTTTTCATACAGCCATAGTACATATGCCAGTTATAGTGATAATAATTGCAAATTTACTAACATATAGTAATCTTTAAACAATGCATGCTTGGTTTCAGACAATTTTCACTTTGAGCTGGTGACATTTCAGAGAGGGAAAAAAACACCAACCAAAACAAAAGCATCAGTGTTTCACTACAACCTTATGCAAACTTTGTAACATGGAGAAATTGAAAGCGTGACATGTCGAGTTAAAAGTTTTTCTGGTGAATTGAGACATTTGATCAAATCAATGTTGAATACTCTTGCTGTGATTTTAAATAAAAACAGTATTGTACAAATAACATCCGTTTTGCTACCAACAACAGTGCACAAACACATGACATCAATAGCAAATCTAACTTAGGCTAATTGTATGCCATACAAGAAACAAACAATAAAGTCAAAAGAAACTATATTCATGTGGACATAACATACTGTAAGTGCAGTATTTGAAGACGCAGTTAAAATATTAGACTTTAATAATGGCAGCAGGTTTCTTAGCATCTGCTCAGCATGCAATTATTTTATTGCCATCATTGTGTGACCATTAGATCCAGCTTCATGGAGCTCTGGAAATGCTTTGGCAAACATATTTTTAAGTGTATGTTTTACTGTAGCAATGAAGCTAAGAGAGACCAACTTCAGCACTTGACCCAAGTCATTTTAAGAAGATATCATACTTATTCTGAATGCAATGATACACTTCTTAATAGCACTATTGAAACACCCCTACATCTTCCTTTGAGGGAAAATATGAAAGTTTCAGAGGCAAGTAATTTTAAGTGGAGAACATAATTCATTAAATCATCAAACATTTCAGCCAGGAACCTATTAAGTCTACAAAGTAGTTCAAAACACTAAAGCTCTTCAAAAAACTGCATTTATCTGCCACCTTGTCGCGTGGTTCGCTGTAACTAAGAGTTGGGAAAAGACGAACACCCATTTGCATTTTGCTCTTCAGTGCCCAGTCTACAACAGACTTATGGCAATGACCCTGGTATTAATTATTGAAAAAACAACACAAAAACAAACAAACATACAAAACAAAAATCAGCATTTTTAATAACAAAAGACTGTTTATTCAGTCTTACTTACTGTGCTATTTTGCAGTTGGTTGTTCGAACAAACCGTCCAGTATAGTGAATGTTACATCTGACCACATTGTTGGTGAAATCTGATTCCAGCACCAAGAATTTAGGATTAACCTGGAGCTGGAGACAAAGAACAGACAAAGTAATGACAAATCACCATAAACTCAAGGGACAGCTAACAGGCTTTAAAAGCACTGTATTAGGGAAGAATAACACTGAAAAAAAAATCGATTTATCTTGCAGCCATATTGACCAAAAAAAAAAGCATGAAAAACAGACAACCTGATGTTTGGGAATCCAATGTCATTGAGCCATGAAGTGGCGCAACCAGAAAAACTGTGTATAACAACTAGTAACCTAAAAACTTTGTAACTTCAAAATTTTGATCAATTTGTTTTGGTCGCCAGCACCTGAGTATGAACCTGTGCTGCCCACAAACCTGATATGTCCATGCACATCAAGTCCTGGCTTCACTCCTACCTTGAGTATGTAGTTTCCAGGTTGGATGTCTGTGATATCGATCCACTGGCAGTCGATATCAGCATTATATGTATCGTAGCAGCCTGGGCTCAGACCCTGAAGGAAAAGAGGGAGGGATGTGAGATATACTGAACTGAGTCAAAATCACAGGCATTTTAATTTGGTGGTTGACAGGTATAGGATATCTAATAATTTATGATGCAACACATACAAACAGGTAAATTCATAAAATCCAGCCGTAGCAACAACAAACTGTGGACCATGCTACAGTGGGTGGATATAAACCTGGTGGTTAAATAAAGCATGTGGTGTAAAGCAGACCAAAAGTATTGTGTGTAACCAACAATTTAAATTCAGTGTCACAATCTCCACCTATACTTCTATTTGCTGTCTTACCTGAGTGTGAGCGGTGCAGGCATAGCGCTTGAGGTGACCAAAGTCACAGGTGGTGTCCTCTAAGCAGAAGCTAGCCTTGTGACCCTCTGCCACTTTGCGGCCGCTGCTGACCTCCAGCAAATCATAATGGCTGAACTCATCCATGCTGTGGTAGTGCCTGTTGGAACAAGCAAAAGACTGTGCATGTAGTCAAAACATGAAACAAACATCTGAAGCTTGTGCTAGTGTTAATCTGTTATGTCATGTGTGCATGAACAATAATATATAAGCAAAAGTTTATCAAGTTTATGATCAAACTGCTTTTTTATTCAAAACTTAACTTATAAAAGTTCAAGTGCAACTTTCAGTTGCATACAGTTGCGTTCATTTGCTGTTAATTCAACCTGTTGACCTCGTCTGTTAACTTTTGTGTAAGCGATGTTGCACCTTGACTGAACACATGATTAAATACGAGATGACAATAGATACTAATGAGTTGAAGCAATGAAGTATTGCTGAGGCACGGCATTTACACCCTAATGATGTATGAATATTGTTAATTAGCTTGTATCAGTTGGCAAGATCAGAGGTGTCAGTGTGTGCGTCGGTGTGTCGGCATTTATGTTTTTGTGTGTGTGTGTGTGTATGTTTGTGGATACTTTGAAGCGGGCCTGTGCACATTTGTGTAAGTAATGTGTAACTTTGTGTGTGTCTCATTGCAACAGTGTATATGTGTGCTGGTTTCAGTGAGCTTGTGTGTGTGTTTGTACAGCTTTAAGAGCTCAGGAAAGCTTGGATGCACATGGCCACTGATCATCTCATCTGAACCGGAATATGAACCAAGTGACTCTCAGTGGGTGAGTCTGTCAATGAGCTGCTCCATTTGACATCATCTGCAATATGAACTGTATCATGGCATGGATCTCTCTCAGATGTCAAAGTGGCCGGAGATGGTGTGAACAAACTTTGAATACATGGACCATACTGTGTATTTGCACTAAGCATGGGAAAAGCTGTTCCTCTGTGCATAATAAAATCATGATTAAAAAAAAACAAAAACAACCTTCGGTTCCATTTGACTTTTGCTTATGTTTTTTCTCATCTACATAATTCAATGTTGCCAGCTGCTTAATGGGTCAAATTTTTTCACCTAATAAAAACACATGTACATGTATTGAAAATGTACACATAGCCAAATCTATTGCAAACAAAAGAAATCTTACCTTATCTTACCTACCTAAGGCTCAGACAGGTGATTATTTAACTCTGTAGCCATGTTTTTTGTGGTGCCATTGTATTGCACTGGATGTATCAGAAGATAATTATGGTATTTTTCCCACCCGTGATGATGAAAAATACTCAATATTAGTGTTAACAGCACAAGGGAGCACAACCATGTAACAATTAACTGTATCTAATTATGTGGGGCTGAAGATAGCTGCACACAGCGTCTTTGAACAAGGCAAATTACCAGCCAACGAATTTCCTTATTTGAGATGAGACATGAACGTAACATAATGGCATTTTTTTTTAAATAAAAAAAACAAAACAAAAACAAAACAAGAATAGGAACGTTTCCAGTTGCTAATCAGGAAGTAATATGTATACTTGTTAGCATAAAGCATTTTCACTGAATTCCCTTTGCTGAAAGATTATAGCTGTCATTTGCAATAAAAGGTTTTTTTCTTTTACTTATGTACTAATTAGAAAAAAATAGATTGAAGAAAGAAAGAATAACCCGTCTTATTTTTTCGAGGGCAACAAGTCTTTAGTTACAAAAACAACCAGCGAATAAGTGACACTGTTCTACAATTAAATGATACATGGCAGGGTTTAAATATGTCTTTGAGCAGTTATTGAAAGTATTAATTTCCATTATTCACTGGATCTTAAATCACTCAATACAGTAAACTAAAGTGGTGTTGACTTTAGTGGTTGCAGCAGGTGAGGTAACCACTGGATCTCTTACAGTCAGACAAACTCAGACTATATAAATATTGCTCTTTCGCCTTACTCCATGGCCCATGTTTCAACATAGCAACAGCTTTTACTGGAACAGTCATTAAAGATTGAAGGATGACTTGGAGGGAAAAGTGGGTACTTTCCACCAATGGAGTGAGTGACCGTTCAATGACTCATTTTTTCCATAGGGGAGGCGACCAATTAGGAGTTCCTCTCAGGTAGAAACCTGTCCGCTGTTATCTGAGGATCAACACTATCTTTGCTGTTACTGTGGGCATAAATTACTCTCCTGTCTCTGTTGACATGCAAATGTATGTGTGTGTGTTTGTTATAGGCTTAAAATGTGGGTATGCATGTAGTTTGTGAAATGCATACATGGATGTGACAGTAAAGATTCACATGTGTGCAGAAATCAGGGCGGGAACTGAAGAGCCTGGAATTTTGAAGCACAGTCTTTGTTTGTGTTCCCAAACCTGGCATTCATTTCAGGAGCAATCTTGAGATGATTATCTACAGTATATGTGTGTATGCTTGTGTGTGAAATAGAAAGAGTATGGGGAAGCAGAGAAAAAGATTGAGAGTGGGAGGGGCTGGACTACGAGGTGCCTGGAAAGGTCCCCAGCCTCCTTGGATTCCTGGATCCCCTCACTGACTATGTCAACTATAGAGAATGTACTTTTGGAAGGACACATAAAGGATTTAACAAGAATAGCTTGTGATCGTAATGTACAAAACATTCCAGGTCGTCTCCGTAGTTGTGAGTCATTTTCCACTTGTGTCGCAACAAACAAGACTTTGAAGGTTTCTCAGATCACAGTTTGGGTTGTAAAACACAGACCACTACAGTAGGTTCTTTGAGAACCATCCAGCAGTGGCCTGACATTTGCCTTCCATGAAGTACAAGCCAGGATACGAAGACATATGTCAAAGCACCTGCACAAATAGCAGCCATGATCTTTGACAACAAAGGTCACATAGCTTACTGACTCAGATAAAGCGCAAGCTGAAGAACTCTTTTATTAACTTTTGTGATATCAAAAATAGAAGTTAAACCAAACAAACCAAACACTTTTAATGACTTCCCATGCTTCTTGCATTGATTGTCAGAAAAAAAAGATGAGCTCTATGTGGAATTCTGTGTACTCATTTGGGTAAAAAAAAAAAAAAAAAGAAAAAAGAAAAGAAATCCTAATCCTAACATTTTCATAGCTCTTGATACTCACGAGGATGCTGTTCCCTTTCTTTCTTTTAATACTCAAGCGAGGAAGATAGGGAATGAATGTAATGAAAAGCAAAACCATTAAATACACAGCTTATTTGACAAAAATGTGGGGGAGAAAAATGTATTGTAAGAATCCCGGATAAGGATTTTCTTCCCCTACAGAGATTTTTTTTGTAACCAAACACTGTGCCCCAGTAACCCACATCCATGCCATCATACTTCAGCAGCTGTGTGATCTGGTGTCACAGATTGACAGGAAAAATGGATTGATTTGTCATTCTGATCACACAGCCAGTGGAATGATTGCCTTGGCTTTCTGCCCCCTGGGAACCACTGTGTAAATGCAGACTGATGTCAGACAGCAACAACACTGCCAATCTCCTAACGGCCAGTCAACATTCCTCTAAGATGAGGATAGAACAGCAGCGCCTGGCACTAGCGTCTGTGGGCGGGCTACTGTAGCTGAAATTGAGATAAGAGCCGGTCTACATGGACTATAATGTCATAAAACAATGACGATACCATAAGAATCACCTCATCAGCAGTCCCCAAGAGATATCCAGTCGAAGCCATTGCTGCCTCACTAAACCAACTAAAATCTGTCCACTGAGGAAGATACAATGAGAAAACTGCTCTTTGAATTGATCAAACCCACAGAGCTAAATACCACCATTTTTTATGTGATGTGAATTTTACGTGTATTGTCCTGTTCCTCTATTTCACACTGGACTGGCTCTCAAATGAACTCTATAGGTTTGACCCTGACTCCCCCACCCTGCCAACAACTGGTCTCCCCTCTTTAGAGGAGCATAATGAAATACACTGTGTGTTGTACTTTCTCAACCAACCAGGGCAAGCCTTTCCTGCAATGTAACCATATACGGCACAATATTGGGCTTGTGACTGTATGACATCCAATCTGAATTCACCTTCAGTCAGATGACATTGACATGCACCACATCAACTTTCTGGATATGAACTCAGAGCTCTGTGTGTTTCAACACTTTGGGCCGTTGCTGAGCAGCGAAAGCCTGCTAGTATACGAATCAACAGCAACACAGTGCTCCACTTCATCAAAGCAATTTAACAACCCAAAAAACCCACCATGAACCCGCACATTCATCTCCAGAAATATTCTGCTATGATTAATATTTTGTTTGACATGGTTGTCTTACAAAAAAAATAACCACAGTTATTAGTTTGTGCTCTTTGTCAGCTTGTAACTTGCAGTGGCTACAGTGTCGGCTGTGGCTGTGCTAATGCCAACTCTCGCTCTCTGTACTGACATTGTTCAGGTGACTAATGGAAGAGCAATTAAAATCAAGATGGTTGCTGCTAAAATGAACCATCGGAGAGACTCAGCCTCATGTTTGAGCCTCAGTCAGCCTGCAGACTCCGATGACCAGATCAGCAGTATGGCTAGTGCAGCTAATATCTTTTATTTGTATTGTTTGTTAGCCTGCAACTGGCAGTGGCAGGATTAACAGCCGTTAACAAGATTAACGGGTGTGCAATGGCAAACTTTTGCTTTTTTTTTTACTGGAAAGGTTTCACACTTGCTGGCTCCTTGCTCCCATAGGAATTGCTTGCTTGGGTATGTGATGTATGAACCCTTGACTGTCTGAGTCAGTTGTTAAGAAACCGTTATTTGTTCACTGCTGTTCCAAGATAGAAATACACAGTCATGGTGTTCACTGTAAAATTCATGCTATTCATGTCTTGTACTATATTGACATGTTAACAAGGTTAAAAACTTAAATATTTGTGGTTAAAATATTAGGGCAAAGGTTAGAACGTTCTACGGATGGGTAATTTCTATAGAAATTGAAACTACACCATAATTTTTATAAGCCAGGGCTCGATTTAATATCCTTTACTTCTCCAGCTTTTTCTTCTCCTAGTGTCCACCTAGATGTAATGAGGCCAACTGAGGTTATTAGGTTGGCTACATCAGGGTTGGCAGAGTTACTTTAAAAAAATCCAGTACAATTACAAGTTACCTGTTTAAAAATGTAATCAGTAACTTACTATTATTATCACAAATTTAAAGTAATGTACTGGATTACTTCTAGTTACTTTTGGATTATTCCAACACCAAACATGCAAATTAAGACTATCACGTGGCTAGCATGCACCCATCCAGGTAGATTAGATCACTCTAAACAGGAAACCAAACGCACTGAGCAACTGGTAAATTTCAAATTATAACACCATGGATTGTAAAATCATCACTCTGTCAACATTAGTCACACCTGCCAGCACAAGCCATGAGTTACCGGTCAGTCAGTGGGTCCTACAGGCAACAGGACCTCATGGAGGAAAAAATAATCATGGAGGTGGAAAACCAGCCGATAAACTGCAACGGAGACGGAACAGTGTGGAAACTGGGGCACGCACAGATCGAGGCTACACAGGAGGTTGTTTCATGTGTGTGGTTTGTTGTGGTGTTGTGTCGCTATGTGTGCGCACTGTGCATATGTCTGCTCTACTATATGGTTGATTTTTAAAATGTAATCCTGCTAAGTAATCCCTGTTTTAATCAAATATACCAGGAATATGATTAAATTTTATCTGTACTGTAACGGATTACAGTTACCTTTTTTTGTATCCTAATAATGTAACACAGTTACATGTAATTCATTACTCCCCAAGCCTGGTCAAATGCAAGTGATGACGATGGTGAGTGCTGCTGTTCCTGCATTGTACAAAGTCCTTTAGATTT
Source organism: Selene dorsalis (assembly GCA_900303245.1). Classification (NCBI taxonomy): domain Eukaryota; kingdom Metazoa; phylum Chordata; class Actinopteri; order Carangiformes; family Carangidae; genus Selene; species Selene dorsalis. The sequence continues at coordinate 66,497 of OMNW01031065.1, read as the reverse complement.
GAACTAGAGGTGCTCACCATATACACAGTGCCTGTCAAAAGTATGGACCCACTTCGCTATTCCTTAAGTGATACTGTATACACTCTACCTATTACACCTCTTGTATAGCTGTAGAAACAAATTCTGTAGAAACTACAGACATTTTAAATACACTGTGTCAGGGTGACATCTGATCTTTGCTTAACTAGCCCCTTGGTAACCAAAGCATCTGACCCTGTAGTGACTTATGCATGACTAGCTGATTGAGTAAAATCTGTTTTGTATTAAGCACTTACTGATGACAGCTATGCCACTCCCAGGTATGACGTGGCCTGTTAGGCATGAAGTCGGCGGTGCCCTTGTTCTTTACCCTCTGTGGGAATCGCAGCAGGACGCGTACATCATAATCGGTGGTCTCAGGGCTGTAGGCAGAGCTGAATGGTGGACATATACAAGAACAAAAAAATGGTGTGGAAAACTGCACAAGTGGCTTGAAAGAGAATGTCGGCATGTCTGTTTCTCATAACTAAGACAAGGAAAGGGGGAAAAAAAGCAGAGCTGTAAAGGCTGGGAGGCAGGAGAGCAGCTACTAAATAATTCATTCTACAGATTACAACCATCTCTCCAAACACACAGTTTCAACATGGGGAGAGAGGGCACTGTGTTGTAAGATATAGTTTTTTTTTTTTTTTTTGCTTGATAAAGGAGGCACAACCTCGAGTTCACAGTGCCACTGAAGATCTAAGCCATTCGTCTTGTGGCTGTTGTTGACACTGGAGTGTATGGCAAATTACAACAGCCCATCTGTCGGTGATTGCTGCAAACTCAGACAGGATATGAAAGGGCTTTGAGGGATGGCTGTGCTTGTGATGGGAAGAGGGCAAATAGAGCAGCCATGGGGACAGTGCACTTCCATCATTTCAATAGTGTCCTCAGTGCACTGACAGTCAATGGGCCCAGGTCTGCAGCTCAGGGGATGCCATCCGCCAACACAGAGAAATGAAACGCACGGCAGCCTGTATCCCTGAAGGTGACTGGGATTTAGTTCACTTGCATTGTGGCCGTTGGTCAACTTTTTTCATTATTTCCTTCAGATATTATTGCACAGAATGGGTATGACTCTGAAGGCTACGATAGAATTGTAGATGGTTCACTCACTGGTTAATGCTAGCCAAAGGTGAAGCAGCTTATGAAGTATTGTGACCATAAAAGAATTTAAATATTCTTGATTCGATACAGAGCATAACCTGGACACACAACCAGTCATCAGGAGGCTATACTTTGACAGGAAACACAGCTTACTGTTTAACAGTTTAACCTAAGCTTAATAAATTTGGACTGAACTGGACATAATGAGGCACGATGCTGCCCTTAACATGTAGAAGAAACCAGTGAAATGAGAATATTGTCATTAAAATGGAAACAGAACCCATAGGGCTGAGAACATTTCTGATACTGCGACAACAGTAGCATGAACCCTGCTGAAAAAATAAAGACATGTATAAATAAATAAAGGAAAGCCAATACAAGACATCCAGAATTGGGTTTACCTTGACAGACATTTTTCCTCTGCAGCACAGCGGAGAGAATACATGTGGGCTCTCTGGATGTAGGTGGAAGCCTGGACATAATTGGGATCAGGAACCAGGTCAGGCAAACCTGAAATGACAGACAGACTGCTCAGCTTGTATTGTCATTGCACACTGTCAAAACTTTGCTACTGACAGAACAGTAGTCTTTTTACAAATGAAAACAAAAGTGTAATTACTTAAGTATTTCAGCGTAGTCAAAGCTCAGAATGTGTGTCTGCAGCACTGATGTTATAATTACATTCATAACCAAGGTAATCAAGACGTGACTGATCATCTCATGACAGGTCATCATCTGATCTCCGAATTCCAGCCCAAAACTGCCAGCGAGCTCTTTCACATATTTGTCATCACTTTTTTTTATTACCTGGTAAATATGATGTTGCTGATGGGCAGTGATGCAGTGACAAGGGCCCAGCAGTTCAAGATTGGGTCACTCCAGAGAAATCCATTGGCCACTAATTACTGTGCATTCCAGATTATTATCGAGGTTTTCTAATTAGACGCTTTTGCTCGAAAGCCTCTCAGACAGGGGTGAGTTTGGGGAGAGAGAGAACAGGGGTTACTTTGGATTTTCCAAATATAATCTCATGTACAGTGCATCCATTTTCAATGCTGAATACATCTGGTTTTCAATCAAATATGTCTTATAACTAGGGGAAAAAATACACCAGTACGTGTGTGCTTTCTTGCCCAATGTGATGTGATCTTTCATGACATGTATCTTAATATGCATGTGCCACTTCAGCTTAACCTTAACATGGCAAACATAGCATGTCTAGTCATTTCTGTTGGGGATAAAGCTGAACTTTTTGAATTTCTGAGTTATCACAGGAGTTCTTGCTGTAATGCAGCCTGTGTTTTTGCTACTTTGGTTTCTGCAAACAAGTGACAGAGATGAGGAGATGTAAAAAGATGCACAAAGAAACAGCGAGAGAGCCATACAGAGACACAGAAAGGGAGAACATGCATACCAGGGTAAAACAACAGTGATCTCACACCAGTCCCATTTGGGACACTGTCCAAATCTGTCAGAAAGCCTAAGGAATGGGTAAAAAAAACAAACAAAAGAAAAGTAAGCTTGAATTGTTGGTGTAAATGTCTATCTGTGCTGTTCCCAATGAAGTGCCCATGCCAGCAAGGGTCTCTGGCAAACCTTATCACCCCACTCTGTTCAGCTCACAAAGGCCAGACCAGCTTTAATGTGATATTTTTCAAACAACGCAAAGTAAAACCATCTGACCTCTAAGCCTGGTAGTATTACTAAAATCAAAAATTATGTACAATCTTAAATTTCTGTTGTAGTACGTTTTAGCCAGGGAACAGAAGATAATTAAATAATGTTATCTTATGATTTTGGTCTTGCATGAGGGGCTTTAGTCATGGTCTGTTTATGGAAACCAGATAGGAAGTTTCCTCTTTTGTGTTTGGCCGCGTTTAACAACCAGCTGAGTCTTTCCTCTATGGCTGCAAGTTTAAATAAGGGCACTGCCTTTGCAGGCACTGTGTAAACACCCCATCTGACAGCTCTCTCTAAGGCAGACATATAGGACAGAGGGAAGTGTCGTGGAGCAGACCATGTAAACACTGTAAGACCAGTGTGAAACACAGAGGTTTTCCAACAGCACTCTCAACTGTGTTTTTTCTCTTCACCCTAGCAAGGCTTTGTTCTCTGCCCTCTAATCTTTTGAAATATGAAATTGGGTCTCTTTCCGAGGGATAAAATGTATTGAGAAGCCAAAGCTGATCAGCTCTCGACAGCATGTGACAAAGCCACACATTACACTCTAAGTGGGGCACAGAGAGAAGAAACTGGATCTTGCCAGGCTTTTTATACCGTCTAATATGGCATAATAAAAGACACAAGGGCTCCCTCTCTAGATACTCCTGCTTTAAGCTATAGGCCGTTTAGCTGCAGACGACTGACAGACTGGAATACTTGGAATTCATTGAGGTCATTTAACAATGAAAAATCAAAAGTCACAACAGAATCAAGTCAGGCAGTATATATTCTGGACCATCTCTTTAAAAAACACTAATGCATCTTATCTTCTTTCACGATTGTCAACCACTTTACTCTTGGTGGTCAGTTGAAATATTAATGATTAATTTTAGCAATGATGGGATATCAGAGCTTTCTCTCTTAATTTGAAGATATCGTGGTAAAACTAATGACTAAAATAACTGTGGTGCTGCCTTGCAGCTGCCTTGATGAATTAATCTACCAATTACAGTTTAATTATTCTAACCGATCACTGCTGGTGGCTTTGTCAGGGGATATGAGAGTAAGGAAGAGTGAGATGAAATGACTGTGTGCTGCAAAGGGCACAGTTGGAACAATATGCAGACGTTTTAAACCAATCTTTGCCATGACACTTCATTAAAGACAATTCATTATTCACAAAACCACTGCAACACTGCAGCTTTCAAAACTAGAACACGCTAAAAGAGAGAACACCATCACCAAGGCTGCACAATCCAAGGCAGATTTCTTTCAGCAGCAACTTGGTTAGAGCTCAGCTAAGTGCCCTTGAATTTGTTTGCAAATCAGACTCACTGTTCGCTGCAGAACAAAATAGGGATTTCACATGAAAAAAACAAAAAAAAAATAGACAAAAGAGTTTGGCTGAGATTCAGGGTCACACCTTTCCCTTCAGTTTAAGCATTAGAGCTTATTTTTGTGGTCAAGTCAGTTTGTTTTGAAATGTTATCAACTTATTTGACAAGAACATCAATACTGATGGTATCTCATTTGTTTTCCACTAACATGTCAAATCCTACAATACAACATCCAGTTGCAGTGACATTGTGTTTCTCAAACCTTAATCAAAGTTTTTGTTGTTGGAGTCAGGATGCAAACACTGGACTTTGGTGTCACTGTGCTGCACTTTGTTCACCCTCCAACCCTGCCAGTGTTGACACTTGACCTCATGATATGACTTGAGGTCATTGTCTCCTTGATGTCAGAGCCAGTGTGGGAGAGAATAGTTTTTTTTTCCACATGTGGAGAAAAATCCATTTGCTTAACACTTTGAAGACACAATACAATATGCTGTGGTGACTTCTAGCTCTCTGTCTGTCACACTCTGCTGTGAGTGTTCAGGCCTTTTCACACAGTGAGAGATTCTATTAGCTGGTTGTCTGTGGAAACATTTGACAACTTGAATGGGCAGTAGCTGTTCACTGGAACCTGATTCATGGCTTTAAACTTTACTGCAGTTGGTTGCCCATGGTAATGCTCACCAGCTCGTTCACTAATGCTAACCTTATCACCTCACCTCGTTTGAACTTAGCTGTATTTTTATGCACTGACCTTACTCGACCAGTCATGATGAGACAGACTGTCTTTAGATGACGAATTAGTTTGTGAGCAGCCTGGGGAATAAAACATGTTGTTGTTTTTTTTGGTATTCTTCAATGCGTCTCCTTTTCTGATGCCGCATTACAATGTATTTAAAGATGGTATACAACTTCTCTTTTCAGTCTGTTTCAAACTCATAAATCAGAATAGTTATTACACTACAAAACAAAAACAGCTTAATGCCTTCTGATGAAGCAATGCAATAAAAATGTCATGCTTTCCCCAATGGCAGAATCTTTATCACAATGATTACTGAGTGCACCAAGGCCTCTGCACATATGTTGGCTCTCTGTGCTGTTAGAAATAGCTCCCAGCTCTGGAGCATCTAATGAATGATAGCACACTTGAGAGGCTGCTGCAGTGTCAGACCCTTCTTCACACACATTGACGGGTATATGTGGGTTTTGTAAACATGGGTTAAGTCCAGTCTGTCTTTCTGCTCAGACTTAGGACACACACAAGCGCAAGGAGAGATGTCATCACTTACAGAGCACATACACAGTGCAGAAAGAGTGAGCTGTGAATTGTAGCGCAAACCGGGTAAATAGATCCGGCACAGCTCAACCTGGGCTACTGCTTCTGTAAAAATGTCAGGGCCTCCAAATGAGATGCTTGTTGCATGTTTTTAAAAACTTAGTTTAAAGCCCTGCTCACTCTTTCATCCCCATGTTCAGTGTAGCTGCGGTGGTTCTGATTTAACAGCACCATGCTGGGCACATGACAAGTGTGTCTACAGTGTTTATGCTCCAAAAGAAATTACAGCAGAAGAGGGTGAAAATCAGAGGGTTCACCTGGGGTGTTGAGTTTATGCTGATGCCCATCAGAGCCAGGGCCAATGAACATCCGTTTCTACAGCAAATCATATGACCTCGGTGTGAATGCTCATTGAACTCTTTTCTACTGCAGACAGAGGCCTGATGTTAGCAGGTCTTAGCAGGGTTTTTTTTTGACCAGTAGGAAAGCAGCTTAAGGTAGATTACTGGGTAAAACAGAAGGTAAATCTGCATTATCAAGTGTCTGAGAATTTCATAGGGGGTCCTTATCTCATCCCAGCTCAGAGCAGATGCAACCCCTGGCAGTCAGGGCTTTTGTCATAGAAGACTTTCACATGTTGTTTGCATTTAGTTGAGTCGTATCTTCCCCCCATAGACACCAATAGAATCCTTTTCCTCCTTAGCACAATGAAAGTCTTTTTAAAATAACATAATGTTGCCGAGAGTTTCTGTAGTGTAATGTTGAGACCCCTACCCGACCCCCACCCCACAATCACCCTGCCTGAATATTTCTTTGATTTCCTGTAGCTGAAGCAATGGACCCCATGTGTTACTGGGACTTTCCACGCTCTCCCTCCCCCTAACAGAATAGTGAAGAACTGTATCCCCCCACCCTGCTCCCTTGTTTTCCCTCTCCTGTCCTCAAGCCCAGGAGGCAGCCACTGCCCACCACCACTAACCCCCGTGTCACCAGCCCCGCACCCCCTTTTATGAGGTCACTACCACCATTACCAAAAACACGACTCATGAACCAGTCTCCTTCCTTGTAGCGCACAACTCCCCTCACACACACACAAAACACAGTGGTTCTTGTGTGTGCTCTCTGTACATTGGCAGGGCTTGCTCAACACCTGGTTTCAATAACCATACAAGTGGGAAAAGATGAACCTTGTGTCCGCCTTACTTTGTTTGTAAACTGGAAAAACGGCTGAATTTTAAGCAGCTGTTTCATTCTGATGACTTCAGATCCCCAACAAACATGAAAGAGGAATATTGGAGAAACATGATTGTGTAATTGAGGAGGTTTGGTTAGATCTCTGCACCCCTGGGTTTTGCATTTTTCAAACTCATATGTCCAGCAATAACACAGATCACATGGTGAGCTTTTCTTTTGCTGCCTCAAAGAAAGGAATACCTTGGATGAATGCCTACAATTCAACTTGGTCCATTTTTCCCCAGGAAATGTGAAATATTCCTATTTAATATACAGCTATTGTCACTCCTCTCGCGTCTCAGAGCCTTTCCTAATATTATCAAGATCTGGCTAAATTTCCTGAACAAAATGGGAAATAAAGGACACATTGTTTTAGTTCACAAACACCCAAACAGACACTTTACCGTACCTCTCTGTTCTGGTCTGTACACACTCCCAACATTTATACTGGGGTTCTCCAGAGCAGAGTTTGGAGAATTTCTGCCCGGAGGAACGGGCTGAACGAAAGGAGGCTGGGGTCTTCCAAATGGAGGAAACTGCTCATACTGAGGGCTCCTGATTGGCTGTTGACCACCTGCTCCTGTCCTGTCCACAATCATGGGTGTGGCCTGGTTGGCGTCAGGGACAGGGACGGCAGGGACGGCAGGGATGGCAGGTCCAGACTCCTCGTTGAAGAGACTGTGGGTGTATCTGTGGTCCAGACCATCTGCAAACGGTGGTTGGGGAGCACGTGCAGGCACCACAGGATTGGGGCCGTAGCTGTAAGACTGGTAGAAGCGGTAGCCCTCATCAGTGAAATCAGATGGAGAACCTGGAAGAACTGGAGCCAGTCCCGCTCCGTATGCTCCTCCAGTATAAGTCCGGCCAGCAGCACCGTACGTTGCACCACCGTATCCTCCACCAACAACAGGCTGAAAGGGAGGTTCGTAACTCCGGACTGGTCCCTCCATGAGACTAGGGTCATAAGGCAGTGGTTGGAAAGGAGGCTGTTGAGGAAGTGGGTACTGAGAGTAGGACGGTACACTGTAGGAGGATGAAGAGAAAGATGAAGATGAAGATGAAGAGCCTGCAGATTGCCTGAAGCGAGGGTTAGAAGATCCCTGGAACTGGGTGCCACCTGTGCTGCCTGCGGTTTGTCTCCAATTATCAGGCACTTGCCCAAAGCCAAAAGGGTGCCTTGCCTGCCCGCGGACAGTCTCAGAGGATCCTCTTGATGGAGCCTGGCGGCGGACATTGCCTCCCTGAGGTCTGCCTGAGGAGCGTGCGCGAGAATCTGCCACAACCACCCTGGGACCTCTGTTCTGGGTCACTGCCCCGGCAGGGACATATTCAGCTCCACTGTTCATCAGGCTAAACACCCGACCATTGTTCTCCCACTGAATCACCTGCCTCCATGGAGGGGCAGCGCTGTCCTGCCCTTGGCCTCGACTTTGGCTGCTCTGTCCCTGAGTCTGTGTGGCAACCTGAGCCTGCCCCGAGCCCAGCAGGACGAATACCAAACATGCCACAACAATATGCAACATTCCAGCTCCAAAGATGCCACAACTCACCACAAAGGGGAAAAAAAACCAAACTAAAAAACACCCGCCGAGTCCACGAGAGGCTGCAACTCAAGCCACCTGTAGCTCTGTCAATAAAACATGTGTATCCTCCCACGGGCACAGTGCTGGTATGAGTGTTGAGACAGAAGCAGGGCTGAGAAGAAAACCTGTGGCTGAGTGCATCTGCAGGTCTTTACAGTAGTAGACGTGGTTGAACGTGCATTCAGGAGCAATCACACACCAGAGAGTGAAAGTGGGCTTCAGCAGACCCACTGGTGGCGTTACCGTCCGTGGGTGCTGTGAGAATATGTCCTGACTTCTTGTCGGTCTGCTGGCTCTCCTGTCAGTAGACTGAGCATTGCTCTCTGCCTTCTGGAAAGAAATGCCTGCGCACTGCACGACTGCAAGCTTCTATTTGCCTGATTGCTTACAATGGGCTGTGAAAAAAATCTCAAACTTTTTTTTTTTTTTTTTTTTTTTAAACAGAGGTCCCACATGGCCCTAGTGCTAGTGATGTTTCCTGGCCGGTAGCAGCCAGGGCTCCAGAGTCAACATTACCATCTGCAAAGGCATTCGGATGTACTGTATAACATCTCTCTCTCTCAACTTTGAATGACTTGAATTCTTTTCTCACGTTGAACAAGCACAGAGTGGGACACTGTCATCTTGATTTTTCCTCAGGGGTTTAGAAATGCTTATTATTATGGTGTTACTTTGCCTTTAAACTTTTAAAACTTTACAATAACCATGTGCAGATGGGAAATTACCTAATTGGGAACAGGGGCATCCTGTCATAGAGACACACTGATGCAATCCCCAAGATACACAGTAGTTTCCTTTAACAGTATCTTGTAAAATATTTAAGATAAAAGCACTGCTGAGGTAAAGTAAGGCATGCGTTTGCACAAACAATGAGCAAATAACCAGAACATACTGCCTGCTTATATACAGTATGACCTCATATGCATGAATTAATCACGCCCCTTCGACACAATTCTACATTTATGTGGCGGTTATGTCGGGAAACGTGTTCAGTACACTCCACCCTAAAAAATATCAAACCGTGGTCAATTAGGTAAGCGTTCAAAGCCCTCCTCCCACCAAAAACACGCACACAAACACACATCACCTCCTCTCTCCACCCCTCATTCCCCTTGCTGCTTGTAGTAACACTGAATGCACAAAAGACACGCATACATGCCGAGTCTCCCCAGCAAGACAACACTGTGTGTGTTGTTGTCTGTGAATACTATCAAAGCACTGTTGCACTCCGAGACCCTCATTTACACAAATGTTCTGAGAGACAAGTCATTAGTAAACACAATTCAGGCGGGATTTGAAACAGCTTGGTTACTGTTCGCTTTGATAGAGTGCATGCAGGCAGAATTAGGTTTCACCCTGTTATCAAAGTCAGCAGTTTGCAAGGTATTTTCCTTGGAATGGCTCAGGCAGGCAGCAGCCACAATGTGCCACACACCAAAGAAAGGACAACAGTCCTACTGGGGTGCAGCAGTCAATATTCACTTTGTTGCTCTGAAAGAAAAACAAACCTGATTTCAATATGTATGTTCCCCACGAGCTGGCAAATGAGCTGCAAAGTGAAGCTTCGTCTGGATCATTTCAGAGGAAATGGTCGAGCATGAGAATGCAGAGGACCGCATCAGTGCGGATATGATATCACTACATATGTATACATCACAGCTGGCTCGAGAGACAGGAGCCGTTTCCCTTGCACTGCTCAATGACTCAGGAACACAGTCATGACAGAAGAACAAACATTTAACAACTTGACACTGTGTTTTCTTCTGCCCAACATGAGGATTGGTATTTTTTGCCACTGAGCAGCCTGTTAAAAAAGTCACATCATAGAAATGATGCTATCCTTTGTGCAAAATGTAGACAAAGTCAGCACCTTTATGAAATGAATCCAGCTCATATAAAAAACAAGATAAAGCTTTAGTGTCCAACATTATTAGATCAAGATAAGATTTTGTGAGAGCCTAACAAGACCTAGTACTGTATATTCAGCACTGACAACACTCCACCTCTAGCCTTTGCTCTATTGCCAAGTGACAAGAGGTTTATTGAGTCGTTTTTATTTTATTGATTTATGTTCAGTACTCCCCTAACTGTGTATAGATCTTTTTGTGATCTCAAAGTCACACAATAAGGAGAAATTCCTTGTGGAAGGACAATGGCAAATTCTTCTGAGGTTACATTGTCCCATTTCGGTGCTTTATTAAAAGCCAGGATGCTTATAATTTTTTTTTCTTTTTTCTCTTTTTGTTGGATGAGACTTGTTTTCATCTCTTACTCCTTGCATTTGTCTTACATGCCCTTAGACTTTTCTATGGCTATGTTAGGCTTGAGTTTTTTTTTTTCTTAATTACAGATTGATCCTAGGGGATTTTTTCCTCTGAGACAGAAATTGCCGTTTTAAAGAGGCAGACCAACAGAGAGCCTCAGAATGCCTTGAAATCCTGTCACTGAAACATTCCACAGAGATTAGACTAAGTTGTGAGGCAAGGTTGGTTGTTTTTGTGTGACTGCTGTGTGCGTCTCCTGTCTGCTAGAAACACCGTGTACCCTGTGAAGTATGGTGAAAGAACGCATTGATCTGAGTGACTATGCAGCACAGGAGGAAAGCCCAGGGAGTAGGCATCCTGCTGAGAGCAACCTTTAGTTGCACAGAATCAGAGCCAGGGATGCTCTTGTATACTTACTACTACATTCATCCTCTGAGCCAGTGTAGATAGTAGGTACAAGCTCTCATATGTGATGCTACAGCTAACTTATCTTTGTCTATAGTCCAGGAGTCTGTTAAATACATTGTTTTGGTTTATTATGAAATATAACTTATGTACAAACTAGTATTGTGCCCTTTCAGGAAAACCGCTGCTGCTACATTGATCGTTGAGTGTTGATTTGCCTTTACTTGAAAGCAGGAAAACTTGTGATCAAACTAACAAAGGTTTTCACTTGGTAAATGTATTTTAATCCAACTAGAAAGCATATTTTTTACTGTCAAAAGAGATGTGTATTCCCCATGAAAACTGGTTTTCCTCTGTGCAGATTCCATGCTAATTTTGACAGCTGACAACATGAACATGAATCACATGAAGAGAATGTCATAGCTATGAAAAAAAATCTTTTAACTTTGGAGCTGTCAGATGTTGCAACGGTTGCGTTTTGCAATATATTTATTTGATCCCTCCTTGTTCCAAAAATTAAATTTTCTAGTATACAAAATGAAAGATAGATGAAAGGCATAAAGAAAAACAAGAACATTTGTATTGGTTGCCAGTGTGTAACATCCTCTGTCCTGCATGTACCTGATACACTGTGCATTTGAATTAAAATGGCACTATGCAGCAGCAGTTCAGCAAACATGTTGTTAAAAACTGAGTTTTCTGTGATGGCTAAATTTGTGTATTCAATGCCAGGCATGATCATAAACCACTTCCTGAAGCCAGTTAAAAATCTGACACATTCAGCATTTTGTTGTCCTACAGCTTCCCTTCCCATCTGTAATCTGGTGGAAAAACATTAAAAGATTGCTGTGACTGCATTTTCTGCAGAACATTTCCAGCTATTTCGAAAATGATTTTTGGGTCATGGAATCTTTTCTTTTTAATTATCACTGCACCCAAACATTACAGATGGTGTGAATTTGTTGTTCAGAAGCACCGATTTCATGTGCAATCAGGTTGTTAAATAGGTCAGTTTAAGTCAGTTCAAAAATGCATTGTTGTAAAACACTAGACATGGACACATTGTGTGTAAAAACATCAAACTGAAGATTTATATCACTGGTCTAAGCCCAGTATGCACTTTGTGATTGTACCAACCATAAAGCTGCACCACAATCTCTTATCTCTCTCCCCTTTATCTGCTTTACTCTACACTGCTGCTGATATTAAGTAATTACTTCCATTCACAATCCTAACTTTCACTCCTCCATGGCACAGATACAACAGCTGAGGCTGGTGATTGCAAGCACATTTGGTCATACTGTTGGAGCAGTCAGCCTTTGAAGTACCCACCTGCTTTCCATTAATTTCATTTTCATTCAAGGAGTGTTATCAGGCACCTGCACTCTGTTCCTGGCTCAGAATCAGATACCAGGACACAGAGACAACAAAAATGTCTTCAATCATATAGGCAATTACATTTTTTTTCTTCTCCACACAACATCAAAATAAAGCATGTGATTGCAATCTTGAAATAGACTTTATTGATGGGCAAAGTGTGAAGTATCGCGTAGGCCTGTGTGTATTTATTCTGTGAAACACTTATATTTGTCTTTCTTTAATGTTTCCCTTGCATTTGCTGCATATTTTTAAAATGTGATTACATAGCATTCGGGCTCATTTATGAGGTCCGAAACACATGCTATGAATATGTGTCGTGAGTTAAGTGCAACCTTACAAAATGCAGTAAAAGCTAATAGACCTGCAGCTGAGAAGATCTGAGATCTTATTAGACAACACCATCTGCCTCAGAGTACACATCATATATAACATATCATAATTTTGCATGCGCCTGGATGGAAACCCCTAGTGTTTTATTTTACATTCTCATGTTTAAGACAATTAAATTAGGTTTCCAACTTCCTCCCCATGAAGATGTAAGTGCCAAGACTGTCTTGATTGTTCCCAGTGGGATCGTTCTGGATATAATAGTTCTGCTCAAGTCATTTTGATTCTTCTGCTAAGCAACTGGATCATCAAGGAGGAGCAAATGAGGGAGGAGCATCAATAGATACAGAAAACATACTACATTTACACTATTATACCACATAGATAAAGGTCATATGCTGTTATAATTTCCTCACAGGGACAATTGAAGGAAGACATTGCCTCACTCCATCTGTAATTAAGGCACCAAGTTCACAGAACCTTCAAAATACTTTGTACTAGGGTAAGACTGTTCAGTCCCTGGATGCCATTGACCTAATGGAGTGTAAATCAGGTGGGTAGGGTGGAGGAGGGAGGACAGGGAGAGATAATTGCCTTATAGGTACTGTACATTACCTTGTCAGTGGGTGCCCTCCCCACACTGTGGTGGCATTAGCGATAGAAAGTGATGTGACTAATGTTAAATGCTAGTTTAGGTTAGCCAAGGGAACTGGGAGCTTTGGGGCAAATCTGTGCTTGTTTGGCGCTGATGTGTGTTTTACATTAATGAAAAATCCACCAGAGTGTAACAGGCTGATGGGGAAAGAAAGAAAAAAAAACATGCACAATTAAGCACAGCACAGATGCACATTAACATTCACACATACCTGGCTTGAGCATCCATACACAGATAATACTGTAGCTAGCATGCTCTTGAGGATTTCAACACTTTATTATTCCTCTCATGCACTTTCCATAAATAAACCAGATTTGATGAGTTATGAGCTTTTCACTTCCCTCGTTACTCTACAAATGTCCAGATGGACCTTTAGATGGTGGTGTTCACTCCTCACACCTTGTGACAGAACCCGGTGGGGATATTTATCTGCTCATCTGATCTGTCTGTTTAAGTGTGAGTTCATGACCTGTGACCCTTATCTCGGATGCAAACTTCAGAGGCGCAGGCTAATTTGAGCTTGGATCCCTTACGACGGCGGCCTTTTGCACACACTGCTCAACCTCGAGGGAAGGACACAGAGGCAACACACAATCTAAATCAGAGATTATAATGCAAACAGCCCTGTGGGGCTCACTAATGACTAAGGTGAGCCTGAGATGCAGCTCCGACTCTGCTTTGGAATATCAATTAGGTCTCTCAGGGACATGGAGATGGAAGGAAGTGACTGGCATAGTAAGCGCTTGTACTTCTTGTCTGTGGGCACCTCGAGCACTCGCTATGTACCACGCTGACTGCTGGGAGGTAGTAAGCTAAAAAGAAAAACAAGCGAAAAGAAAGTCGAGGCGGCTAAGGTGGTGCGGGTGGGGGCAAGTGATGCAACAGGAAGAATTCCATTATCATGAGTTTCCCAAAGAAAGATGTGTCAGTAAATTTGCTGGAGCAGCCTATTCAATTAGCTCCAGAAATCCACAGCTGGTCCCCAGAGAGTAATCTCAACAGATGTGTTGTGTGCTGTTGTCTCCACACCCCGGAGAACTACCCTTCCTCTGTTCTCTTAACTCTCTCCTCCCCTCTTCGCTACATTCTCAAGACAACACAACAAGTTCCTGGTAATCAGATGTCGGCTAAGCTGGGATACAGAGCGTGGAGACAGACAACAGGCTGAATCTGAAATCATCTCCCACCTCCGCTTGATCTGACTGAGAATCTTCACAGACATCTCCACTTGATATTGTTCAAGGGGAAAGAGTCATAAGGCTCTCCTCTGCACAGACACAAAGACAGACGCACTCAAACACACCCGCATTGAGAATAATGTACCAAAATAAAAGCTGGCGTTCACTGGATTCATGGAAGCGTGGAGTGAGTGTTCTCTTAGAGGACAGGGTAATGTTATTATACCATTAGTGCGATGCTCAAACAGTGGTGATGGCAGATCACACTCTGGAAATTCTTTGTACTTTGTGAAACAATGACAGTTGATTTCAAACGGTGTTAAAGTCAATCTTCTTGTTTCTAGCCTGCGATCGTAAAAATAATCCGTCTTCAGCCAATTCTTTAATGTTTCCTGCGGACTTGTTTTGTTTTAATGTAACCCTGCTTTCACTTTTGACAACACAAGAATGAGGACTAATCGATGTGTGTTGCAAACTTAGTGCCATCTCAGGTAACATTAGCTTGTGCTGCTGGAATATAAAGCTCCCTGATCCACTAACATCACAACAAAGCTGCTAATGTTACCCCACAAACTAATATTGTTAATTAATGTGGAGCCAGCTCTCATAAATTACATCACTATGTTGTGTTATATGAAATGTCAACAGAAAGAAAAAAAATGTTACTCTTGATATAAAATTTTCACACAGAACTCTTTTTACTCTTCTCTTTTTTTTCTGTTAGTGAAGTCTCTCCACCTTGCACCCCCCCCCCGTTCCTAATCCACAAAAAGTGATTGATCTGATACGCCATTGAGTCAGATTACATTATGCATTTCTCACTGATAAGAGAATAGCGAAACAACTATTTTCTTTCCTCTTATCTCTTGCAAGAGGGTGCACTTCTAAAAGGAGAACTAGCCTCACTGGCCAGATATCATTATTCATTTTGATCCAAGGCCTTCGGTACTGATTACATTTTACAGGCTCAGAAACTTCACACCAATGGTCAGCACCAAGACTATTGCTCTTTTTTTTCCCCTGAAGGATGAAATCCGAAGTACCACATGAAACCGAGTTACACAGGCAAAGAAATTTGTTCAGAAATCTCGAAGCACCTAAATCATTTTGGTCAGGTGTTGAATGTGGAGCTTCTTCCTGAAATTCCATCTTTAAAACATCCATCTGTGTTTAAAGTCGGGAGGGGTTAGGTCAGTGAGTGTGGGAATTAGAGCTACGTCACTGCCTCTCACCCTTTGGGCGGCACCCAAATCATTACCCCGCTGCTCCCGGAGGGACCGAAGGCATCTTGTGTTTATTATTCTGAATGATTACAGCAAAGGAATAAACTTCACCACAAACACAAGCCACAAGTGAGACGATCTACTGCATACAGCGAAATTACCACGATATAAAAATCAAATTTCACACTGATTTAAGATCCAAAATAAGAACATGTGGAATCAATCTTAAACTAATAGATGCTGTAGATGCTGAGGAGTCCCAGTGGGATGACAGAATATCTCTGTTACATACGCTGCAGTCAGAGGCCATTGCTTAAGTGTGTTTTTTTAAACCTTTATTTATCCTGGGAGGGTTGTGCTGAGAACATGTGCTCTTTTGCAATAACGCCCTGCTTCACAGTCACATGCAGTCATACCTAAAAACTGTTCAGTCCAAACACAGCCCTCTGACTGTTGGCCCCTGAGCAGCCTCCGTGAAGGGTTTGGTGCCTTACTCAAGAGCACTAAAGCTGAAGCAGGGGTGTGTTTTTCATTGTAGAATGTATGTAATAAATATTTCACAAACAAATGCCACCTTGGACCAGCGGAACCGCAGAGTATTTCTGTAATGTATGCTGCTATGCGGGGTCAATGCCAAAGTGCTTCAGAGAGAAGAAAGAGAGTGAGAGTGCTGTGCAAACCCACTGCAGAGGCCAAGCCAAAAAACGACTGGAATATTTGCTCTGGGCTGCCTGATTTAGTGTTCTGGCATTTTGGATTAAGATGGGCAGGTTAAAACACTTCCCAGGCATTTCCTGATGATTACATTGTTGGCGTATAAATGTTGGCCGCCAGACAGACCTGTGCACATGACCTGATAGAGATGTAGACATGAAGTCATGCTCTCTCTCTCTCTTTCTTCCTGCCTTCCACTGGGTTGGATCCCAAGGAGGATCCCGTTTATTCATTTTCAGCATTTGAAAATGAAACTGAATCATACACAAATCGTGTTCAGTGATTGCTTAAAATGCTAGTGGGAGGAAGTAGTGTGTGATAGGTGGTGAATTGTAGTGAAAAACACAACTGGTTCTCTTCATGTATCCATTGTATATGTGACAAGATGAATGGTGCCGGCTCTTTTCAATCAGTGGACAAAACCGCCTTTATGATAACGGGGGAATTTAGATAAAAGCTTATTGATGAAGAAAGAAGACATCAATACAATAGCTGCCCTAATGGCCAATGTTTAATGCCCTTACATGGTTTTGTGTTTCCACCTCAGCATTAACTCTGCCTTACAGCCACGTCTTAACTGACATGGACATCAACAAATTACTGCCCCCTTGTGGGTCTCCTTAAGGGTAAAGACAGCCCCAAATCACTAACACTCCTTTCACATCTTCAAATTGTTTCACAAAGGACCTGTCCTTAATGCTTGAATCTCCGAGTCCTTGAGCTGGTCAGTGGCCATGGCAACATTGTCCACCTGAGGGTGGAGTATGTGGACGATGAAAGAGAGGCGACGGACAAACGCAAGTGTTGAGTCACAATCTTTACTTCCCACACACACACACACAGCACCCCAGGTCACCACACCGGGCCCTGCTTACAAAGTAGAGGACTCCCCTCCTGACATCACCCAACTCCTCCCACCTGTCACCCATTCTGAGGTTTGCATTGCTATGGCCTCCGGAAGCTTTTACTGGTGCCCAGAATTTGTCACCTCTCACTTGTCAACGGATATGCCCTCATAATGCTTTTACATGTTTATTTATCCTATTTGTGTCAGCTGTAGTCATGGATATGAAATTATCTATTCGTTATCACGCAGATAATCTCAAATAGATGATGGAATAACTCACATTATTCTCACTTGAAAACCCTGATAATGCAAAAGTCTTATCTGTTTCCGTATATTATAAATTGTACTGTACATTTGAGGACAATAAGCTCATGTTGTGCTTTTGTCGGTGAAAGATAAGCACACGGCTATGATGAGGTGATAAAATGCTGCCTGACGCGGCTTCTGTGGAGGTGAGGGTGGCAGTGCATGCTTAGGCTTTTTAGTGTCACTGAAGCCTCCGTTTTTATGTGATCGATACTAAATGTAGTTTACAGTATACTACTGTATGTAAACACCTCAGCATGGAGATGGTTGACTACTTTAGCACTTCTCAACACCTTTAAGTTTTATTGTGTATGAGCTTCCCTTGGCAAGTGTAATAGACCTGAAGTTCTGACTTGGGATCTGCTTTGCTAGACCTTTCTTTTCTTGTTAACCATTTTGAGTCCAGGTCTGAATTAGAAAGTATTTTCTGTACTTTTCGTTTCCTTAATTTTTATTTTAAGCAATTTTGTTACCATAACAATAAGGGCTCTTACAATCCACATCAGTGTAAACTAAATGGTGTTTTTGCAATTTGCATTTTTAGAATCTTTTTGAAAAACCACAAGTTCCACATAAACAACTAGGCAGGGCCTACTGGTTTTTCAGATATCAAAACTTCAGTTCAGAAAATTTCCAGTATGCAGGACCGACCACCAGTGTTTACGACATCAGGATTCTTTGTGCATCTTCAGCGTGCCCTTTGCAGGAGGCGCGAATCCTTAACCAAATAATAAATATACATACAAAGGAATCCATGACAGGAGCGACTTATTATTCCTGCCATGGTGCACTTCTTGGGTCTTTATCAAGCTGCAACCTCCCACCCCTACTTTCCAATACCGTATCTCTCACCCCTTTCAGCCCAAGCGGCTGGATTTTCCTCTTCTTGTGAGATAAGCAGACTGCCCTTTCTTCACTGGGGAAATGCAAGAATAAGAATGCAGGATTTGTCCTCTGCGTAAAATAAATAAATAAATAAGTAAAAAGAAAAAAAGAAAAAAAAAACTCTGGCTCCTTGTCCCACAGCTGAAAATGTCATCCTGGCCCTGCAATAAATCACATATGGTTGTGATGTGTTTACTTATTACAGTGAGGTGCATCGCTGTCATCCACACTCTTATTTACTCTCCTGGTCCTCTGCACACACGCCCCCAAACACACTTTCATTTCTGCTCCTCTGCCTCACCTTTCCGCTCTCTCTATCCCTCCCATTCATTGCAGGTTCAGGTCACTTTATTTGTACCTGAAGGTAGATTTGGTTTTGGTATATGAGGTATCCATCTTGACACACACTTACCAACAACACTAACACTAGACAAACGCAGCAAGCAAAGTTTTCAAATGTCACTAAACTACTAAGGATAAAAATCTGATGAATTATACACTGCCTCTAAAGCAGCTGTGCAATGTTGTTATAATACAGTATATATACACATCATTTCCTGCACACTCACACACAAGCACTCATACAATTCTGTCAAAAACACTCTAATCTAGGGAACTCCATGGGGTACCAGACAGTGAATTTGAAAGCCTTTACCTTACAATGCCCCAATGAGAATTTGCCATTAAGGATGGTGCAGTCACTGTGTAAGTGTCTTAATAAATTGGCACCAGACACCAGAACCAATTCACTGAGGAGAGAGAATAAGGCTGACTGTCTTTATCTGGATACAGAAGCTCCTGTCAGAGGGATACAAAAACAAAAGCACAAAGTCACATTTCCAAAACGTATTGAAATGTATTGTTTCAACGATCATTGTTATCTAGCATTGATATCACTGAATATCTATGACTTGTGTAACGCCATCAGTGGTAAACACAGACCCCTCCTCAGTCTCTCTTAGTCTAACTGCACTGGTTAACCAACTCTGCATAATGAGAGTGGGAAATTATGCTCTGTGCTGTTGAGCTGCCTTTATGTGAGGGCCCCTCTCCTCCCCTTGGATCTCTGGAGGTTGTCAGTGGGCAGCACAAAGACAACTGTATTTGCGCTGAACTGCAGGATATGGTGGTGCTTCACAAACCCTTTCCCAGGGTAAGAAAAAGACTGCATTGTTCATGTAATTTCTGTTTACTCTGAAGAGGCTCACAGGGACTAGAGTAGGGCAGCAAAAGCTTGACATGAAAGTGGCAGGAGTTTGATAAGAGCAACAGCAGGCAATTACACTTCAGCTGCTCACAAGAGAATTGGAGGCTGTAACCTGTTGTTGGGAGAGAGCCATCACTAAATCTGTGGCGGCGGACAGTGTTGCTTGTTCTATGATTTGCTGTTTCTTGTTTTTAAGATTTTTTTCCTTCTCAAGTCTCCTCAAACTCAGGTTTTAACACAGACATCATGTCTGTCCTATCAAAAGTTCTAGCTTTGTACTTTATCTGCAATTTATTTAATCAGAATATGCATAGACAAATCTGAAAGTGCAATCAGTACACTTATTTTTTCTGCAACAGCAGGTAGTTTAACGAAATTTAATCTTCCACACTCTGAGCCTCATGGAGGGATTTCTGTGTAAACGCTGGTGTATATTTGTGTGTATGTGTGTGAACACTATCTTCTCTCTCCATTTGAAGCAAGCATAGCCCTCGTGCCCTCCCTTCAGCTCATTTCATCTTGGATTAGTCATGGCTGATGCTGCAAAACGGAGAGAACCGAACATCTGATTTTACTATTTTTTCGATACTTCTTTCCTCTTGTGAGTTTATATTGTAACCTAAATACTGTATTTATATACAATATTTTACATGTTAAGAGTCAGCCTTTTTCTTCAAACTTAGAGGAAAAGTTGTAACAAAAGCTCATATCCATGGCAATTGTTTGGATCTCCATAGACATGCGACTATAACCCTCAAAAAAGTTAGGAAAAAAAACACTCTAGATTGGTGACATGGCCTTCTGCAAA
The DNA here is from genome assembly GCA_900303245.1 of Selene dorsalis. Lineage (NCBI taxonomy): Eukaryota > Metazoa > Chordata > Actinopteri > Carangiformes > Carangidae > Selene > Selene dorsalis. The sequence goes on along the minus strand of OMNW01031065.1, from coordinate 46,079 downwards.
GCCTGTATTGATGTCATACAGAGGGAGAGGGAAGGTGAGCCAAATCTGAAAGCAATTTCTGCCATGATATTTTTTTAACTGAGACAGACTCTGGTTGCATTTTACTTGTAGGGCCTCTGTTGCTTTTATCTATTACATATGTATCTTCAGCATTCATCTTTGCAGTCAGAAATGACAAAGATTATGATGTCTGGGAGTTGCCAAGAGCTCAGGAGCTATTTGAAGAGCAGCAACATATATGGATTAACATGCAGTCTGCTTAATAACTTTCTTTATACAAGGCTGAGGTGAGCATGAAGGGGCATGAGAACACAGAGGGGAAGAATGCCTTGCTCTCTTTAATTACTGAAACCGCCCTCTAGGAGTTTTGTTGTGTCTGATAAACAAGACTGGAATTATGTAACAGGTGTACACACAGTTTTATCAAAAAATGAAAACAACCTGCTAGTTTTCAGAATGATTTATGCATTTCAGGGCAATGCAGTAGAAGCTCAAATAACCTCACCGATAAACACTGTAAGAAAACTAAAATGGTAACAATTTGGTTGCTCCCAATCTACTCTTGTTGTTCTCGTAACAGTAAATACTGGTTCCTGCCTGATGACCTGTATTTACCTCATGGATGGATTACTGACCAGGCCTACTGGGCACAGGTCCAATTGTTCCCTGTATGCCCACACCCCAACCCCCAATCTCTGTTTGAAGTGACAGTTAACATTTCTTTCTGTGAAGAAAATGAACGGATACGAACAGAGGCAAAATGACCATAAAGAGGCACAAAAGAAGAAATGATTACTACACAGGGACGCAGGATGCCAACAAAGAGACACAAAATAGCTATAAAGACATAAAACCACCACTGAGACTCTGGATCTGTGGCTTTCACTGTTACGAAGGAGGAGTGTGGGGCCTTTAATGTGTCTGTGTGTCTCGTAATCTGTTCATGACTTAGGTTTAATGTATGTGGGCTAGGTGGTTTGCCAGCATGAGGTATATGAGTTAATACGTGGTAACTGTAGCCATTTAGGTCATTTACTGAATACTAATGTCTTTGCAGGTTGTACAGAGTGAGTGAACTCATGAAATAATAGGATACTCAGCTCACTGAGGCAGAAAAACTTCAATATGTGCAATTAAAGCAAGGCAACACTCATTTTTCAATCCAGTCATGCTTATCAAATTGATCATGCCTTTTTTCAATTTTGTACATATTTCATAATTTTTGCCTGTTTGCACATAAATAAAGCAGTTCAGTCAGCAGTTTCTATTCGTGTACCTTTCCTGTCTTGTGCTTGGTGTTTCCAGATGATGATGTAGTGCTGTCGGCAGATGAGAGATTGGAGAAGTGGAGCAGGGATTTCAGCACTGTGCGGTGGTTACATTGTGTGTGTCAGCAAGAAACAGCAAATGCCCAGCACACACAAACCTGTCTTCTACACGATGACTTGTCAGCAAGAAGGTCAGATGAACACGGAAAGTAGACAAATTACACATCACCACTGACAAAGGAGCAGGAGGGGAGGAGAACAGCATTGTGGGTCCCAGAGCCCAGGTTTGTCTCACATGACTAATGATACCGGCCGATGGTGGATCATACATGTCATCAGTGTTCAAGAGCCTCAAATACAGTCCCTGGAAGGACTCTTAGTTTTTCTCTGATCCTGGCCCTCTCCCATGGGTGGCCATTAGTGCTGGTTAAAGTTCATCCATGTTTCCACCAGTAGATGGCGTGGGTGATCTGACTGTTCTGCCAAAGATGGAGGCGCTCTGCTGTCTCTGACAGTCTTCATAATGATGTTGCTGAGTTACATAAGAGTGCAGTATCTCTCAGCAGGCTCTACATAAGAAATTATGCGCTAGATCTCAACCCAAACTCCCTGCTTTTATTTCTTTTTGTTACTGTGCAGAGCTGTAGCAGAGAGCCACCAAAATGTATTTTTTCCTCCTCCCGAGTGATAGAGAAATCCTGCTTTGATCACTGACCTAATTAATGAAGCAATTGATGAATGTAAATAGCAGATTAGTTATGCAAATGATCACACCACATAAAAAAAGGGGGGAAAAATACATTGCCCCCGTTAGGAAGTTCTGAAGGCGTAGACATTATGAATGCATGAGACAAGATCTTGTTCATGATAATTTAAAAAAAAAAATACAGATAAACAAAAATAAAGCTGTGGATTAGAGACTGTGGCAGAGGGGTTTCAGGGTAAGAGTGATCTGAATGAGGATGCAGGATTAGGGGTTTTGCCCTTGCTCTCCATTCCTTTTTCTAGCTGTGTAATGAATCCACTTTGTTAAGACAATCTCTGACATTTTCAGCCCTGCATTAGGCTAAAAAGTGTCTAATATAGATCAGTGCCAGTGATGCCCAGGACATTCTATTTAGTACTGCTGACCTGTGAATACAACTATGAGAGAGAGAGGATTGCTACATACACACACACGAAACAGTGATTTATGCATATACACGCAAGTGACATTAAATTACGCATATGACAGACTGAAGAATGTGGTCCTCTCTTCCACAACACAAGAGACATGGTATGGTTACAGCATCAATATGCTACCACCACATATAAAATGATGATACACTGAGATAAGGTTAATGGTTAATTAGGTTTGTGGAAATGTGTGTATGCAAAGTTGATGCCAGTATTTATGTGAAGATACAGAATTAAAGGACAGGATTGTGACAAGACTAAGGTACACCACAGCTTAAAAACAAGGGTCCATGCTTTCTGTCTTGGATATAACAGTATTTACCACTGCAGATGTCACCACTTCAGCCATGATGTTGCTAGCAGCAAACCCAAAATTCCTCCACTGCTGCCTGAATGTATACTGAGATAACTGAAGCTACAGTATACAACCAACGGTCACTAACTAAGAAACATCAATACCATATATTGTGCTTGTGCAAAAGAAAGAAAATGTCAAAAAGGAGAAGGTGGTCTTTTTTTATTTTGAACATGTGGACAGTATAGTCACGCCAAGCAATTATCTTATTGAAATTTGCCAATTTTTTTATTTTAAAAGCTCTGGTAACGCAAAAACACAAGTTATTTTCCTTAATCAGCACAACGACACCAAGCGGATCATTCTGAACGTTGCATACTGACCATTACTATCTGAGCTGCCAGGATCAGGCTGCAGCTATTAAGGATAGAAAGGAAGGATAGGTTTAACATGCTTATGCTCTACATTTGCACTCAGCTCAGAGTTGTTGCTAATAGTGGGCAAGTGGTGGTCCTACTGCAGATATTCTTGACAGGGAGAGGTGTATTCATGGCAAATCATGGTCCATTGTTTTGAGCAGTGAGTTGACATTAAGCTTGAACCACTCGGACAGTTTGGGACAAATGTTAATAGCTAAATATGCGATGCTGCCAGTACACCGAGAGATAGGTGGTATTTGGGCTGCTGCATCCCATTCATGCAGACAGAGTGGAAGGATTTATTCCAGACGATGGAGTAATTTGTGATTTGGGAGAATGCCTCACTAAGCTGGATGGTCTCTTGTTTCAGATTTTCTTACAGCTACATCATTGTGTGCCTGAGGAAGTCAAAATTGTGCACCAAACTGAAAAAGGGACGGAAGCAAATGTGTGATTGCAAAGTTGCGCGGTCAAAAAATCTGCACCAGCACTAAAATCTTGGCTTTGGAAGTGAATGAATAATCCCCTCTTCCTAACCCCAACAGCTTAAGTGGAGCTATTTAGAGACCTGCAGTTGAAGACTGTGGTCTTAGTGGGCAGCTCTAACACATGAATGAGCAGTGAGCGTAAAGTAGGGCATTTCTGAAGAGGGGAACACATATACTGAAAAAATTCTCTGGACGAATGAGAGTTGAATTGTCATAGTTTAATTTAAATATTGTGGAAAATGTGAAGCAAATATATGTTTGATCTCCACTTTAACCCTCTTGTTAAATTCTCAACAAAATGTGCACCGCCAGAAGTTTTTACAAAAGAAGGAAAGGAGGCTTCACACTTCTGCTGATGGGCCATGATGTGAAGAAAAATAATGATAAAACCAGAAAGGCTTAAAAGAAGTCCAGCTTTCTAAAATTACCTGATTTTTTCCAGCTGTCTGTGCCATGCACTAATAAGGATCAGAAGCCCTCCATATGCTGCTCATGTCCCTTTCTACACTGGAGACTCCAGGGATTAAGAGGCTTGTGCTGCAAATGAAGCCAAAATGGCCAGAGACAGAGAGTGCATGAGAGGGTCGCAGTGATGCTCACCCTCAATCCTACACTTTTTTTGTTTGAATTTACACAAACATGTGGATTCCAGATCAATACATTGACCATATACATGTACGTCACATAGTGTTCAGAAACTGCTGCTACAGAAACGTGATGGCTTATTCTCCTGTCAGGGTTGTTTATTAAGTAGAATGTAATCCTTGTGACCCATGTATAAGCAAGTTCATTTTAAAGCTTCTAATAAAGATATCCTCACTCCTATGGTGTGCAGAGTCTTCAGGGTTATCATGGGAGCACAGAAACAGTTGTGCCTGTAGGTACAGCCATTAATGCCATTATCTGAGCAGATTTGCATGGGTAAGTAGTAGCTTTACTGTGAAGCTGAGGTGCTGCACAGGAGGATCTGACCCAAGGCACAAGTGACACAAATGGTATAACTAACCTGTTATAGGCCCATAGGCATACTGCAATACACGACTGTACACTACCTCCTCAGCACCAAACAGCAGACGGACAAAAGGAGCGACTGTCTGGTTAACACACACGTCCAAAGCAGCGAGACATATTTCCTCAAGGAGCTGGTGGAGACCAAAACACACAGTGACAGTCAGCGGTTAACCATAAACAAGATGGGATGATGTCACTTTGTGCCTGCTGTATGTGTGAATGGTCAAATTTTAGCTAATGAATTTGCCAGGAGAGAAGCTTACATTACTGCTGCAGCAAGAATGTTTTCTATGGACCAAGAGAGATGACATTGTCATTTTGGCTGGAGGATTAAAAATACTGCTCTATGCTTTGTTTTAGTATTTTGCTTATTTTTCTAGGGCAGCTCAATTTATTTTGTTATACAAACTGCCCTAGTAACATCAGTGACTGTCTTACTTTATGTGACCCCTGACTTAGATTAGACCAAAACACCATAACAACATCATGAATGGATGACATGTTTGATATTTGATGCTTTTGCTGAAAATCTCATCAGCAGCATCCACAGTCATCAATTCTATGAGAAAACCAAACCGATGCTGTAATAATCACAATGCAACAATCTTAGAATCCAAGTTTCTAATGATTCTTCAGTAAAACTTCTGTCTTCTTTTCTGTTTTTTTTTCCCTGGATTTGGTAGAACTGGCGGCACCCTTTCCTTAACTTCTCCAGGGTCCTGATCCTTTAATGACTAAAAACAATCAAAGCAACAGCACAAATGTGCTTCACTCAGCCATTCCAAAGTCAACAGGGGCTCATGACTTAAACTAACTCCATCAAGAGTGGCTGTGACTTAATTAAACCTTGCAAACAATGTCACGGACCACAGGGGCTGGCACCGCCGCCTTGCCAGAACTCAAAATGTGAGCGAAATACCATTACCTCAAGTTGATTTACAAAGAAAATATGTTGTTTAAAGGAACTCACACTGCTCCCGGCTATGATCCTTCAGCAGACAATTGTCAGTATATTTATTGGCCACTAATTAGGTACTTTGTATTCATTCAGTATCCTGCACTTTTGAAAGTGGATTGCGATATAGATCAAACTTATTCAAGCTTATTTCCCTTATGTATAGCAGCAGCATAACAATGTATTATTAAATTGAACATAAAGCCAAAGAGAAACGCTTGGCAACACAACTTGGTTTAAACCTGTTGACTGCAAGCTTCACTTCCTCAGGACTTAGCAATATGGTTATAGGCCATTATCAAGTGATCGTTAGAGCCAGCTCAGCAATGTGGAAAATGGGATGTTTAGTGTTCTAGTTACAGGTTTGTGAAGCAGATTGCATTAACACTTGCTGAGAAGTAACAAAACTCAGAGGTTGCTTAATTAAAAGAAACCAGCATCTGTTCAGCGAGTGATTAAATATGAGAGGCATTAACATGTGGCATTTAAACGGAATTTTGGCACTATGGTTTCTTTAACAGATGATTTAGCAAACAGCTGTTGGTTTTTGTGAAATGAGCAATGAGTTTCCATCAGTCTGCCAGGCTACTTTGTTAAGCTGCTATTTTCATGCGTCAGGTGTTTGTAGCCCATCATTTTTTACCTAGCAGTGATGGGTGGTTAAGGAGTTGCTTCTCCGGTCAAGTCAGTCGACCTGAGAAAAGCAAACGTCAGGCTGTGGAGAGACATAACTTTATAATCTGTGTGTATCTCATAATGCTGTGCACAGCAAATCTGTTTTGTAGTTTGCTAAATTTTCAAACACATAAGAAAGACTAAGCTGCTCATCTACATTATAGAGCACCCTCAAAAGAAGAAGTTGAGTATGGACTTTGCTATTTAAGGAGTGGTATATCAACTGATAACCTTTGACTGCTCATACTTTCTTTTTTAGATACAGGAGCTAAATTCTACCAACTCACAGCAAAGACAGTAAAACAACCTACTTATTCAATGTGGGGCATGCAAGACAGAGGCAGCAATGGAACAGAAATGGAGAAAAAAGAGGCAGTAGAGAAGGTCACAGATGAAGAATCACAAAAATCTGTTGAATTAATAAACTGTATACCTTGGCATCAGGCTTGGCTTTAACATTACTTTCCTATCTTTGTAAAACGTTATTGCTCTGTGTTTGTTGTCATGCAGCTGTCATGCGATGCAGCATGCGTCACAAACGGATTGATGCATCCCTAGTCCAGACTGGTAAACTAGATCAAATAAGAACCTACATTCTCCGCAAGGCCAGTCTTATGAAGGCATATTTGCTCCCTAGTTATTACCCACAGGTATTGATCATTGTAAAAATGTTCATGTAGTGCTTTAGATCTTGAACCTGATTATAATGTTTATCTGGGTATGACACCAACAAATAAATACTTGCATGGAAGCAAGCCAAAAAGACCAGAATTCACTTTTACACCCTTAAATAAGATTTAACAAAGGGCCAAATATTCAGCACTGCATAGGACAAACACACTGCAAAACCTGTATATGCTGGCTTGTATGTTTTCAACATCAAGTAGAAAAAAATTTACAATCAAAATCAACTATGTTGCTTATTCATCATGTAAAATCCTAGCTCTCTGGTGATTAATCATCTGGCCTTCTCTTCAAACAGAAACAGTCTTTGCAAGCAGTCTATTTTACGATGTCCAATAACTGTATGTAAATGGCATTGCCTGCTTTTATCCTCAACTAGACCCCAGGGTGTGAGCCTTTGGAGCAGAGTGGCTCATCCTTTCCTGATGTACCATGATTTCCCTATGACCACAGTAAAGGACAGTCATCACAGAGCCTGCTGGCTATCCTCCAGAAATGCCAGGGGCAACAGAGAGAGGAGAATGAATAGGTGGGCTGCTGCGACAGATGGGGACTGAGGGTCAGAGGCAGGACAGCAGCGGTGTGCTTCAATGAGTCTCACAGATATCATAAACCAATTCATAAAAGCACACATGGAGAAAACATGTGATGTGGCCAGTAGACAAGGAAGACAGACAGTCAAACAGACAGACAGACAGAAAGTATGGTGGCCTGACACCTTAACACACAAATAGACAAAAAATTAATCAAACACCTTAATTAATTCAACAGCATATATTACAAGTACACCAAATATGGAAATGTGCTGGTTGGTCTTGTGCAAGACCAAAAGTGTGTATGTCAACTAAGACTTCTGCTGGTTAGACAAGTCTGTCCTTGACTGAATCAACCATAACCCAGTCTTGATTATTTTGATACAAACCACAGCGTACTCTGATTTTTAAGTGTGAAGAGGAGACAGGTTCATTTTGCAGTTCCATCAACCTCTGCCTTAGCTGAGATTCAAAATTTCAGTAAACTAGCAATGAATTTGCATCATATCAATCATGCCATAAAAAACACTTTAGTTGGCCTTAATTCCTCAATTCCAAGTTTCCTCAGCAAATAAGATGAATGCTTCTAATTACATTTCACAAAAGATGCAAAAATTGGCAGTGGAATAGTTGTATACCCTATCAGTTCAGTTTTCAATTACGATCACTTTTTGTTACAAACACCAAAGTACATGGGCACATACACTTGCAAAGACTCAAGTCTAAACCTAAAATAAAATACTAAATATTACCAACAGTAAAATCCATTGCAGGCCTGAGTAGTTGCAAGCAGCGTCGTGATCGAAACAAAACTGACAATTTCACCTCCTACTGCATGCAAAGCAAATAAAAACAGTGCACTGGATAGTTTTATTTTCTTCCTTTTTTACTCACCAATCCATCGGATCCCATCTGCTGCATGAGAAGAGGTTGGTGAATCTGTGGGTTTCCTATGCAGCTTGGGTGAAAGGTGAAGAGCAGGTGACGGCTGACACGCGAAGCCTCTGAGTTTATGAACTGGAGGCAACGGTCAAAACAGACTGATATTCTGAATGGTAAAGCCTCAACTCGTCCAACGGGTCCAAAGAGATTTTCCTGGTGCACTGTGAACAATAACCGTTATTTAATTTACGTTAAATTCATTAACAAGCTAACTTATTTCTCATACTGACTCTGTGAGAGCTTGAACTAGCTGGTAACATTTGCAAATGCTAAGAGTAACTGCGCCTGCTACCACATACTATTCCCACTCGCGCGCTAAATCGCTAATTGCAGTTAGCATCTCAATTATGTCACACTACATCTATCAAGAAGTACAAAACACATATTCAAAGAATTTACCTCATTCATGCTTCTCACAGTCTGTTACTCGTCGGTAAACTGCATCGGCCCACGAACAGGCAGTTATGGCATAGGTCCATGACAGAATGAGAATTACTCCGCACGTTTAAACTTCCGGTTTCACCTGCCTATCATTACTATTACCATGGCTTCCGTCTGCGCGTTTTATCTTCCTCCCGCCCCTCTACCTTTCTGATAGGGCTGACCAGATCGTAACAACCAATGCAAATAAGGTAAACAACAGCTTGGTACTCTTCACTGTGAACGAACGTGTTTGAATTTCAATTAACTTTATTGACACAATTCCAAAGATTTATTCACCCACTCCACTATTAACTCTTTTTGAAACACAAATAAACTGTTTTTATTGTGACACGTTATCTCTTTTGAAAAACATACTTATCTTTATTACTTCTGCAGCAATTTACTATATCATCTTAAATTTGAAATGTAGGGAAGGAGTTGTTACTTTCATTAAATTAAGGGATGCATTATGCCCAGGAATCCAGCAAAAACTTGCTGTATAAACTATGACTGGCAAGAGCATGTAGATTGTGTTAAGAGGAATAATTAATTATCTACTACCTGTTTATTTTAAGACAAGCATTGTTAAAGGCTTGGTAAGTGTATCAAACTGTGAGCCTGGATAACGAACCTACTTTTTACACCGCTAGAACCCTAACAATATACCGAGAGATGTTTTAATGTTATTAGCAATGACCTGTATTTCAGTTTAAAGACACTCAATGCCGATGTTTACAAATGTACTTTACAGATAACAGTTCTATTCACGAACAATAACATGAAATAAATGGTGCATGTTAGGGAGATATGCCATTCGAATTAAATTGACAAAATTGTCAAAGTAAACTGTGGTATACATGGTGAGAGGTGACAATAGGTACAGTATATTATAGTTTATGTCATGGACCTGTAAAACATTCTGACATTACTCAAAATATAAAATATTATTATTATTTTTCAACACTGAAATAAGGGTATCCACCTGATAAAGCAGAGAAAATGTAAATCCTTCATGGCAGTGGCTGTTTTTAAGGCAGGCTGTATGCCATGAAATACTGCACACACACACACACACACACACACTGAAACATGCACACTGCAGTAATCACTTTTTTGTCTGAGACATGCGTCCCCTTATGTTTGTGTAGGTTTATACTGTATGTCTGTGAGTGTGACTTGACTTGTTTTATGTGACTATGTGTCTCCCTACATTAAGCAGCAAATTTAGCCACTATTAATTCATGTGAATTTGGCAGATGTGTATTTTTTTTTTAGCTCCCAACAAATAATTATAGTGTAGATTTTTGATCCATTTAATTTCTTTGCGCCACAAAAGTCGAGGTAACTGCCAACATTTTGTATTCACTTCTAGGATGAGCCAGTCCATTTGCATCACTCTGCATATTTCTGTTGCTTGGATCTGGGCTGCCATCATCATCTGGGGTGATGGGGCAGTTTATTCCTCTCACCTCCACTGTCCTCCCCTTTGACCAGGATCTGATTTTCTTGATGGAAGATGGCAGCAGATGGCAAAACCAAACTCCAAAACACCTGCAGAATCAAGTCTTAGCAACTTGCTTTTGATAAAAGCCAACATAGGAATCCTGCTTCAGAGGTTAATGCAGCGCAATTAGAAGGCTCCAGCAGAAATTCTCCCACTGCACTTTACAACCACTCACTCTGTGTGTTGCATTTGCACCACCAACACAAATCAATTTGTCATCATCATCACCCTGCAACCTACCAGCTGTGATCCTACAGTGAGTCATTGGACACTCATGATGACTTATCCTGCATCAGTGACTAAGTGATACCAACAAGCCATCAGCCTCTACGGCCTGGATACAGCCATTAGTGTAATATGATAAATAGGAAACAGATTAAGGAACACAATTTCCCGTTTCTAATATGACCAGAGGTCTCAGTTGGAGATATGGCTAATCTTTACACAGCTCTCCATCTCCATCGTGGTGCCTCTTCTGAAGCTCATTGAGACGGTTCCTCTCCTCCTCGAATGACATCCCCATTAGAGCAATCCTGCTGATAAATGCCAGGTAGATTACAAAAAGGGTGGTTTCATTTCAACATGCTCCTTAGGCTGCACTCCAAGACAGGCCAAGACTCTACTTCCCGCCCTTTAAATTATACCCTGTTTCTTCACACAGTCAACCAAGACCCACTGACTATGAATAATGCATCAGGGTAATCAGGACCTCTCAATGGGTGCGCAGGGCATGGAGAGGGTTGATAAATATAGCACAGATTTGGCTACCACATATTGTATTCCTAAAACATAACCAAAATAATTTAAATATCACCATAAAGTATGAAACCATTTGCCTGGACATGTGTGTTCAGCAGGTTTTGAGTAAGGAAAGCTGGTTAGTAAGAGCATCTTAAATGCAACACTGGTCTCAAGTATTATTAAGCACACTTATAGACCTTAGATCAATAGCATACAGTTTTCTGACTCTGAATTAGCTATTGCTCTGCAAGATGCAGATTAAATCTACAGTGTACCACATCTACTGCAGGACACAGTGCTGAAGAAAATGTATTGTTATCCTTGGGGAGTGATCAACCAGGGGTATTCACTGGTGCACAGTGCTAATGTCACATCGCAGGTCTCCATACTGCGAAGATCAATCAGACACAAAGCCCATTTTCCTGCCAGTGGCAGTGGCACAGTCTGTTATCAGTGCAACCACACTTCAATTATAACAGTAACAACTTTCAGATCCAAGATAATGCCAGGATCAAGAAAGGGCTTTAACAAAAAGCTACAGTTTGTCTTCTCTAGGAAAATAAAACCACTGGTACCTGCTGTCCATCTATTGAACTAGCTCATGCACCATAAGTGCACACTGAGAGAAACTGTAAAGAGCATCTCTTGAATTAGCTCCACGTCTTCATAAGCTTAATCACTTCCCAACAAGTCTCCTGAAAGACGGCACCAAGAGAAGTGTAAGGGGCCTTTGAGTTTGAGGAGCCTGATTTTGGCTAAAATGAGTACGTCCTCAATACCTGACGATCTTCGCTGACATGGTTACTGCATTAATGACATTGTCAACTTTGTTGAAGGCTCCTGGATAAAACAAATAACTTATGTACTGGTTTCATATGGGAATCAAACCCTGACCTCCCTTGTAAAAGTTGCGTACTTAATGACCCATCCATTCACCCCAAACTCCTCTTGATGTAGATTTGTCCCTCTTTGTTTCAGTTTGGTCTGTCTCCTCTAGACTATACAGCTGGACGGTTGAGTATTACAATTACTCACAGGGAACTATCAAACAACTTTCCACAGCCTACTCTGAACACAATTCAGTATCTTCTTACTATACAGGTCCAACAACTGCGCATGTGCGGTGCTTCAACCAAAACAACATTACGAACAACCCCTTTGTTAAAGACATCAACCCAGTTCATCTTCTCTCCCTGTCACAAGAACGACCACTAGATGTCGTCTAACATCAAAAACTAACTGTGGGTTACAATAACCTGCTGCACAGATCAGTTATGACATTGTTTTATAGGGTATTCTCTAACTTTCCCATGTCATCTTCAACCCTACTCAAATCACCCAGCCAAGGGTGATTTCTGCGATTTCAACTTAAACGAGATAGCAATAGCAATTTCAATGAGTGACTGCATTTATTCATATGCTTCTAGTGATAACTGAAAGCTACAAAACAGCAAAGCAATACCCACTGGGCACACGAGTCCAATCTCTTCAGTTTGCAATTACTCATAAAACATTTCAAATGTTACGTATTTAGGGGCAAAATACACAAACTGCAAAAAGCACTCATAAACAAGCTACACAGTTTTGGTTTGGTGGAGTATGAACTGGATGTGATTTTAAAGGAAATCTAAGCTACAATGCAGTGTCATGATGGATTAGTGTATAAAGATTAATCAGAACTTCTTCCATTGCTAGAAAATGAATCAAAACATCTGGCTAAGTGGTTACACTGGACAGTGATGCAGGCAGAAAGAAACTTTGATTTGAGTTGAAGGAAACTGACAATCTGGAATTTTATATTGTTTTTTTTTTTTTTAACTTATTACTTTTTTATTTTGTTGACAGTGTCATTACTCATGGGCTATACTTAAGTAGTACAATAGATCAATCTCCTGTCAAATAGTGCACCCTCAGTAGGTGCAATGAGCTCACATCACACGTCTTGTTTACAAGACACGACAGTCTGTCTCCATGGCAGCAGACATTACTTCCTCGTTGATAGTGAGGGCTTGTGTCAGAAATTGACACACCACAGCAACAGCCCGATAGCCTTCACAAAACAATAATGCTTAACTTGTAACACCTGTTGTTCCTGCTCCAAAAACATGTACAGAGCACTACAGCAAGAGAAACTGTGCATGTGTGAAAAACAGCAAAGGGGTCACATTATGCAATTTTAAAGCATTTTTGTAAGAAAGATGTACTTATTTTCTTTATGTCAAATGGAAAAACAGCCTGTTGCATATCTTATTATTTCTTCAATACTCATAAATGGGGTTGCTTAATAGAACAACAGACAGATGTAAATCAGGAGGTTCTATTAAAAGTATAAAATAATCTAGCCAAGAACAAGTCATGGTTAAGCTGGTTTAAAAATTGCTGCATTAAAATGCACTTTAAAGAATAATCTCTTATAATTATATGACAGATAATTGGGAGAAGGTGTGAGGGGTCAGACATACTGCTTGTACATGTTAAATGTCATTGGTGCATATTAATGAGTCAACTTAGATGAGGATTTTGACATTTTGAGAATCTTAAAGGTTCTCCAGTCTGGTGGAAAGTAAGATGACAAAGTTTAGACATCCTTTGGTGAGTAGATCAAATGGAAATGTAGAGATGATAATCAGCGTACATCACTGGTAATCAGGTTACAGGACCTCTGGGCCACTGCATTTGTTTTTAACAAAGCTGGCAAAAAAGCAATTGATAGAGTGATGGAAAACGTTATTTAACATATATGATGTTACGACGTGTATATGGGCAACAGGGCACATTTGGGTCGCGGTGCACAGAGGTGAGAACTGGGACACCGGGTTGGCAGCCAAGTACTGCACTGATGTTGCAAGGTTGGTTTTCAGCCAAGAGACCCCAGGTGGAAGACAGAGAGCCTCCATTCTCCCTTGAAACAAGTTACACACCTCATGTATGTAACCATCGCAATTACTCAGAAGCTGTTTAATTAAGGTAAAAATGTAACATAGTTACGGTAAAAATCCTGCATAGTTCTTCTTTAAGATAAAATCATAGGCCTATTTCTAAACAAACTACACACTCAGTTGGTTAGACATTGGTGCGCTGTCAATCCGAGGGAGACTAGTTAAATTAACTTTGCTGACATTTCCAGAATCGTAGCTGTGGGAGAGTGAACATGGTTCTCCAGCCAGCCCAGATGTTGTTGAGCTGGCTACTCTTCCAGCAGTCAGCATTTGCTTCTAACCCTGAGGAAATCACAGAGACTCAGTGTTGCTTGCAGTGTGAGGAATTATGGGGTTTGACTGGACTATTTTGTCACCAAGGGGAGTTAGCTAGGCAGGTATTGAAACCAACAAAGAAGTTTTTTCCCCCCCTCCTTTTTGGTAACCAAGCAATGTTGATGTAGGTCACCTGCTGTGTCTAGACCATGGTAGTGTTTTCACTTCAGCCACTGAAACAGGATGATGTATTAGACCTTATAACATAACACACATGGTGCAAAAGTGACTGGTGAGAGGAAAAAGTGAATCATATGAACCGTTGAAGGGTATTGCTTGTTTCTTTATTGAATTTTACGTAACATATTCCAAACAAATGCACTATTGAACTGTTATTGTCTTGCAGTCATATTTTCCTGGAAGAGTATATGTGATCATTCAGAACTTGGGATTGTGTTAAGATGGTGCACTTAGTAAAAGCTGAATGGTCCATGTCAGAAAGGGCAGATCACATCCAGAACCTAATGCATGATTCTTTGCAGTGGTGAGATGAGAAAGGTGATAATAGACCCCCCTCTGCCCCGCATCAAATACACACAAATACACACACTCACTCAAAAGAGCATGGGAGCAAAATGCAATTTCCATGCAAATTTTAAGCATACTTACAAAAAGATTTCCATATTCAGAGTGATTGTGACTCAAACCCTCTGTTTTCCCTGCTTAACCTTTTCATTTATTTATACATTTATACGCATTTCGTTTCCCACTCCCTCCATCTCTGTGTCTCTTTCTCATGTGTTGGCTTAATGCAGGTTTTGTGCACTGGCCAGAATGTACAGGCACACGGCTGCTTTACCCTCCTGTGCTTGTCGCTTTATTTATTCATGTGACATCTTGTCCTTTTGCCTCATCCAGCTCAGTGCTTCGCAGGGATACAGATGCTTTAGATAGCAGACACATTTGGGTTGCTCAAGCACTGATCGTATGCCAGCTTCTCAGACAACACCATTAATCTCTCTTATCAGCATCTCAGTGGGTGCTCTGGCCCCCAGAATGGTATGTTCTGCATTGGGCTACCATTACTCAACGGATGCTAAATAAACCACATTGCTCCCTCTGATTTACCCTCAGTACTGAGTTACGGCCTCAGCCAAAGAGACGAAAAGGGCCATCTCTCTCCCAGTGGCACTGACCACTTTGTTATTGTTAGCTCCTTCAAACTGTTCCTGGCCTCTTACACCAACGGCTTGACAATTTTGTAATTGCATTGTGTGATAAAAAGCTAATTAAGTTATGGAAGATCTCTTATCTGTTTTATTTTCCTCAGCGCTATTCAGGGGATGACCTTGATAAGATCAGTTGGAAGCTGCTGGCTTTTTTCACTGGTGCTCTGTGTTAATAGGGACAGTGATAACTACTGTGGATGGAGATGAGAAAGGGCTCCTTGATGACAGTAAGCTTAACAGACGATACAGAGATACAGGCCCCCATAAAAGGCAAGAGAGAGCCTGAGGGAATCACCCACCAATACAGTTCTGGTTCTTGTGATCCCATAAACAACTGATAAGACTTGGAAGCCTAATGAGTTGAGTTATTTTACTGACACATGGAAAATGCGGGTTGACTAGTGTCTTATGAAGCAAGGCTGTATGCTCATGCCTGACTTTTTGAAGCCCCTGGTGCTTTACCAGCAAGTGTTGAAGTTGTGGTTACACTCAGAGCAGACACTAAGCTGAAACAACACTGCACACACACCGAGTAGCACTGCACATCCACATTAAAAGGCTGAGATACAAAAATAAAAATTAAAAAAGCAAACTCATCTCTTGCCTGCTGTTACTCAGAAACCAACCGGCCAACCACTCGTGCAGACTCCGTCCACATACACACACTCAGCCATTTCATTCAGACCACATCTCTTTCCTTAATACTGTCCCAGGATTCGCACAGGGCTGATATCCCATGATTGTGTATTAGGACAGATTAGGATTGTGCTGTCTGTGCAGGAAATACATCTTAGTCTGGGATTTATTGCGCCTGGTGGCTTGTTTATGGTGCTAAGCATGGCAAGCTCAGCAACTGTAGCCCTAGACATAAAACATCATTTATTTTAGTTAGGGATAGCCTGCTGGACATATATGGCACAGGAATGGTACTAAATAGCTTTTTTCAGTCTGTAACACACGTCAGAGATCCTGTACCTCACCTGGGGCTAAATGAGAGGGCAAAACTTGTCATAAATAACTCCATCTTCCACCTACAAGTAGAAGAAACACAAGTTATACACTGCCAGTCTTTGATGAATGAACAATAATCAAATTCTAAAAATAATAAATGCCTAAATTCTCTTAAACAAGCCTGTTTTCAAGTACATCAAGGCCCGTGGGAGCCCTTCACCATTAATGATTTTGGCAACACCTCTTGAGACAATGTGGCTTTAGACTTCTGCTCCTTTGGATATGTTAAGAATGTATCTGGGGGAAAATTTGACAGAGCTCTCACCATGCATTACCTAAATGAACTGTTATCCTCAGTGCTCACACAGACCTTGTTTGGTATTAAATAATTCAGGACATTCTCTGTTGCAAACTTCAACTGCATGCACATCACGTCTCTGCTTGCTGTCTCCCCTGTGTTTCAGAGGCGTAATATATTACATCGGTCCATGATGCAGTGGAGACTGTTGCACATACTGTATATAATATGTCAGCCCCGCTTTCACCTGCCCAAGGGTGTGGTTAGGCTGACGGTGGGGGAAACAACCACGCCATTGTACATCAATCTGTATACTGTTCTACCATAATGTTTTCATTTTATGGAATAACAGCAGATGATAAAGACAGTAATGTGGTTAAAGAGCAGCTGTAAACAGAATTAGATACTGAACCTCTATGGAAAAAAAAAACATTCAAAATTAGCAGGAAATAACCTAAAGTGACTTCTTGATGCCTTTTTTTATGTGGCAGGAGGTTTGTACTCCATCAGCAGGACTCGTCTCAAACACCTTCTCTTGCAGAAATTTAACTGTCCAGCAAGCTAATTAGTTATCTGACATGTGGCCTTTCCATTACAGAAAGAAAACATCAGAGTTGTGTTATCACTGCTACAAGATGACCTGCTGACAGACAGTGTCAGGGACCTCGCTGGGATTGGTGTATCGATCAGACGGGGTAAAAACCCTTTCACAGTGCGAATGGACAGTTTACACGAGAACAGACCTGAGAGAGGGGAGCAATTAAAAATGTTTACCATGTAACTAAAGTAAATGAGAATGACAAAGCCACAGGAAGACAGGGAAAAGAATAATGTCAGAAACATAAATATTTCACAACACACACACACACACACACATCATTTCTTAATTTCAGGTGATATTCTCCAGGGAAACTGATATTGGATTTTTCGTCTTGGTATTGGGTGACCAGAGGAGCATATTGACACTGCCTGGAAAATGTGCCCTTGAATGACTGCCCTCAGCACCCTGGCATTTGTACTTGACAAACAGGCTCATTATTGGATGACTTAATGAAAGCCTTCCATTCAGAATAGATTTAGGTCCAAGACAAATGATGTACACGTGGCAGCAAGAAATTAGAAGTCTGGAAAGGCAGAACGTGGCTCTGTCAACACCCACTCAACTGGACAAATTCCTGCGTCCAGAGGGGCTAATGAGGCCAGATCACTGTGATGATTGTTATTATAGTATTATTTTGATCAGTAAGCCCCACACATTAGACTAGTTTCAATGTGATGGATTTCACTGTCATTTTGAATTGGACAAACCCAAAAGTCAGTGGGGTTAAACATGATGGACTCCTTCCTTTTAAATACATATTTAACCTGTACCATAGTAGATCCTGAATACGGATATAGATAGTGACAAATCAAGTCAGGAAATGCTGTTTTTCAGAGTAATTAATTTATTTTTCTGTTTTTCAGAGTAATATTTTTTTAGTTTTTCAGAGTATTTTTTTTTTCTGTTTTTCAGAGTAATTTTTTTTTCTTCTGTTTTTCAGAGTAATTTTTTTTTCTTCTCTTTTTCAGAGTAATTTTTTCCATTTTTCTGACTTGACGAGATTTCAAAATCAAAAGCTCCCACCTCCCAAGCAATGTTTAACCGCTGCGGTCACCTTTATTCTGAAATCAGTCCTTACACGCTCTTACTGTAGTATGTAGCACAAAACAATGCCGGGGATAGCTTGACTGTTTTAAAAGTGGAGCATATACATATAATGGATCTAAAAGAGATGAAGTGGAGGCTGGCTTGACTGCAGTGGTTAAATGTTGCTTGCAGGTGGGAGCTTCTCATGGGATTTTGAAATCTTGTCAAGTCAGAAAAAAAAAATTACCCTGAAAAACAAGCGGAAAAAACTGAAAAAATACTCTGAAAAACAGAGCTTTTTTCTTTCAAGTGAATGCAATACTCTTCCGTAATCGTCCTCTGCACTTTGTGTGAATTATTTGTAATTCACAAATCAATTCCAATGTAAAAGACAGAAACTATAAAAACTGAAGCCAAAGGAAATGACTTTCTGATCACAGTCGCTGCGGAAAACCAGTTATAACCAGCAGTTTACGCAGATGTTTTCTTCTGCTGACCTCTTCTTACTATGTGCTATGTTGCCCTACTTCTTCCATAATCTCAGTCCCTCTTTGCAAACCTGCCCTCGCTGTCTGTGAGGAGAGGTGCTGGAGTCAGCAGAAACCCAACTTGTCCTGAGCTGGCCTTTCAAACATTGCCTTGGTAAACCACAGGATTTCCAGAAATCCAGGTCTGAGGAGTGCCACATTAATTTCTGCACCACTGGCTTGTATCCTTTCCCTTTATTAATGTTTGTACTCGAAAGTGTTCTCTTGATACATAGCTTGACATCGAAACAATGTCTGTTTTTAATATTACAGATGACAATGAGTGATGCCAATACAGTCAGCCTATTCATTTCAGATTACACAAACAAAGACCAATGTCCCCCTTTTTGCATTCACCAGGTCAATAGCGAAAGCGCTAACGAAAGTGATTACTCATACAATGACAGCCCACTCATCTGTACATGCCTAAAAGAGGCTGTGGCTTAATTCAAAATAAAAGATGACTACCAGGTCTCTCGGTGAGAGAGAATGGTGGAGGGCTTCAGAAGCCATCCTTTTACACACACTGCCAAATACAGTGGGCTGCATGATCCACTGTGGCATTAAAATTCACTCCTCTAGAAATTTGATCTCAAGTGGGTTATTTTTGCTCATTTCTTTGAACCTGCAAAACATGTTTTTTTGTTTTTGTTTTTGGTCAGTGGAAATGAGGCACGGGAAATAAGCTATAAACACATATTGAAGTAGCAGATAAAGAACAACTCTATTTATTTACATGTTTCCAACCACCAAGAGAATGTACCAATATTGACTCTCCTTTTAAATTTACGTTCCTCTCTACAAAGCCCTGAAGGAAATGTGCTGTAGCTGCTAAATGCAAGTAAGAGCTGCCCGCTAACTTTGCCTGTGTGTTGTTTGATGTTTGAGGAGGCAGCCAGTCAGGCAATACTGACTGTAGTACCTTTAACTGTTGGTATTATCTTTTAGCTAATTATAAAAGCACAAACACAAAAGTGCAATTCTGCTAACTTAACATTTCAGGATCATTTCTATTCTCCAACATTTTTCTGTGATTTGAATAATGATTTTATTCAGTTTGATTTGATTGGTTTTTTAAGACCTTACCAGGCACATACTTTCATAATACATACATGTTTTCTTTGTGGATTAAATTTCCTTGATGACATGAAGCCATCCTACCATACTTCGTCTTTCCTTGAATAATGTTTAAATATATCAGTACCCATTGCATCTCTAGCATTTGCATTGTAAATGAGACATATCTTACATGTATCCTGGGTCATGTTTTTGGCACAACACACTGACACGTAAACATGTCTTTGCCCATAGTCGGGACACACACATATGACACGTTATACTTCAGCATTTGGAGCAACATCACTGCCCTAGAAAGACACCATGAGCCACATAAGAACTATATATTCCTGGGGCGTCTATTGTGAATGTATTTATGTAAGGTTATGGGAACTGTATGTTATCTCTCTAATTACTTTCATGTTATCTAATTTGATATCTGCTTCAGGCAAAGTTACTCATTTGAATTATTCTCTTCAAAACTAACTTTCATGCAAAACAATCTACTATACACCCTATGACATGCAAAATATTTGTACAATCATACCCTACAGTACAGAGGAATATGCTCAAAGACACATTTGCTAACAGATGGTTGTGGCTCTGGTATCTGTGGCTATAAATGATGTGATCAATCAGTGGCGTCAAAGTGAAAGTCAGACAGGGAACAATCCCCCATGAAAATGCACACCTACTGGGGTTTTCACATCTTTGTTTCCTAACAGTGCTACAAAGTTCATGAAGTCATGAAGGACGAAGGAGTAGATCCCAATGCTCCGATTGCAAATAAAAGACAACACCATGTTACATTTAGGTTCATTTGAATTCCCCTGACAAGAGTGGCAATAAAAAAAGAAGGCTGGTGCCAGTCATTGAGGCAAGTAACAGCCACGTGCATGGGCTTGGTGTAGAATAAAGTTCAACTAGCACTGGTCAGACTCAGACCATGTCAAATTCTCAATGACATTGTATTGATAGGGCATTAGGACATGATCGGTGAGATTACTGATAGAATCTTGTGGTTCTGCTTAGTGATGTCAATGCTTTATACAAACAATTGTATACATATGTTTTACAGATGATTAGTACTAACAGGAGGTTTACTAATTCTCAACAATGTAAGTAAAAGCTTTTGAAAACAGACATTAATGCAACCTGAAAATGCTTACAACAGAGGTGAGTGGATGTCCAATTCAGAATGCATATGCATGTCTTGCAAACCCGTAAAATGATCTGACATAGTGGCAAAAAAAACCCCAAGAAACAACTGTGATTATATATTTTATGCTTACAAAGTAAGTTTAGCCTCATTTCAATTAGTGTCCACTGACTGTAATGGGACAGATGAATGATGTGGTCTGTGCTCAAAAAGAGCTTTATCGCTGAAAGTAATTTGAACTCCTTGATGCATGCTTGTGGTTTTTACCTATATACCACTGTCTCATAATGGTCCTGGATGGAATGAATTCTGTAAGCATTAGCAAGGCTAAATAATAATTTAAAAACAGTGGTGTGCATGCAACATTTGCCTTCAGCTGTCTCCAAAGTCTCAAACGCAATCTACTCTACTGTAACGTGAAGAGTTTCAGCTTCATAGCACTGGTAACATAGATTTGATGAAATATTTATAGATATACATATGTGTGTGTCTATGAGTCTTCACACTATCTTTACATTATCTCCATGGGAAGGTAAATTAGGCAAAATATGGAGCCCGTGAATAGCTGCAGACAGCAAATGATAATGTTTGATTGTGGGAGATATAATGCAGTCACGGATGAACTAAACAGTAATGTGTTAAATTGTTTGGCAAATAGCAAAACAGAAGTTGGCAATGAACTTCGAGGACGTTTCTCCCTGGGAGAGAAGCTTCCTTCAGAAAATCAAACAGTTGCAAGTCAAGGTTGGATAGCAATCATTTATTCCAGTGTGTGTAGGAAGGAGAGTTTGCTTGTGTAAGACCAAGTGCAATATCTGAATCACAGGAACTGCAATATTTATAATAAAAGTAAAATACGCCACTACAGTACCATAAATGAAGCACTGATACCAGCCCCAAATAAAACCACATCATCATTTGTAGATTGAAATGCACAAATCACTGTTCCAATGGATATCTGACAAAATAACTGCAATATGATTTTTTTTAATTTATACTTTTTGTGTATCATTGAGGTCTAAGAACACTGATGATATTAGACGTACATGTTTGACCTGAGTAGGCAGATTATTTGAGTGCACATCTCAGAAAACCTCGACACCAAAATGACACTGCGCTGCCTGACTGTTACTCACATGCGTTCGATCACACGTTGAAAGTCAAGTTCACAGCGAGGCGCCAAGATATCATTCAGGCGCTACTGAGAGAAGCTTTGTTTTGTCAAAACCAAATGATGGATTACACAGTCCATAATCAGGTGAATTGTCTTTAGATTACTGAGAAACTCTTCTGTTAAACGTGTATAATTGTTTTAAGGACAAACAGACAGAGAACGTCCGACCGCGGCGCTGATTTAACACGTATGGATTTCGAATGGATTAGATGAAGCTGCGGTGAAGGAATCTGAGGAGAATCTATGATTTATTCACCCTTGTGAGGAAATAGGATGCCGCCTTATTTTTTTCTACCACAGAGTCAGACAATGAGACAAATGGTTGCATTAAAAGATAAAAGAAAGTGAACAAGGACTGAATACAAAGGGGAACACGAGTGTCGCTCCAGAGATATGAACTATAATTCTTTTCATGACGTAAGCAAGACCTTGCGAAACCACTCTGCACTTGTTTTCTTTCTCTGCTAGCTCACAGACTGTCATACTACACAGGATATGCATCAAAGCCACAAAAAAACTCCATGTAATTAAATGTACAGTAGTCTATTCACTCGTCCTCACCTCTTAACGCAAGGCACACAATTGTATCTGTGTTTCTCATCTCTATTCTGCAGTGCTTTCGGAAAGAGGGTGAGCTTGTGTATGTTTGACAGTGTGTGTGTGTGTTTCAGTGTATTAGTGTTGCCTGCCGAGCCCTTCTCTCGTGACATATCTGAGAAGTGATTATGTCTGCTGGGGATCTCATGTCTGGCTAAAGAATGGGAGCACACGTGATTGTGCCTCTTTTGTTCTTGACTGAGCAGCATATAAATATCATACGCTGTTGGTCTGCCTTCACACTGCCTTGTGTGGCTTGTTCTTTCTATTTAGTTCCATTACAGAGTACCACATTAAACAAATGGCTGTGTGTCCTATGCTTTCAATATGCCTGTATCGATCTGGACAGTAACTTTGTGCCTTTGTGTTGCTGCCGTCACCTTGAGTCATGCCTGGAGAGCAGCCAGACTACTTGTAGCCAATTTGCGTCACACTAACAGCACACACTGTTTTCTTAATGGGATTGTCACAGTGCTAGTATAGGGTCCATCGAAACATAGCGCTTTTCCAAACTGCTGATTACTCTTAGAGAAGACCCAAGTGGGGCTTAATGCCTTTACTTATCAGCAGGGAAGAAGCACACTAGCTAGAGTGAAAAGCACTTATTAGTCTTCTAATTTGCCTGCACGGGTGCGGACCATATGACATAATGAAAAATTCAGTTCCCTGGTGGAGGCTACATGAAATCTGATTTTTTTTTTTTCTTTTAATCTGGGTCATCTACAAACCAGTGCAAGTGTGTCAAACATACAGTACAAAGGAATCTGCTTACACATAGACATGCACATGGCAAGGACACCGGAGGCAGTTTCTGTCTCACTGGACGCACATACAGTCATCAAACTATTGCATCTTGATGTTGACACAGTCAGACTTTATTTCAGTTCCATCACTGAAGTAGCGTCATCGCAGGATGAAGGAAACTGAATCCTCTCCAGACAGCAATATCAGGTTTGCCAAATTGAAATATAAAACACAGCTCATCTGTTCTTATCTGACTCTTTGTCCAAGTGCACGGTTGCTGTCCGTGTCGACTAGGAGGATGTTCATGGAAGTACAGATGTGAAGATGTAAGTGAACACACAAGTGGAATATACCGTAGCATTATTCCTCCTCCTATGACCCCCTTCAGACCCCACATTAACATGCGCCGCAGATGACAAGTGGTCAGCTCTAGGTACGTCTGTTCATACCTGGCATTAAAATGCATCACCACATGTTTCTTGAGTGACCACTTGTGATCAGATCTCACTTCCCCATTTTATATGCAAATAAACAAGTACATGTTGTCCTGTTCAGACAATTGGACTACAACAGACAGGTCTGAAGACAAAATGCAAC
>OMNW01031065.1:11183-21792 GCA_900303245.1 Selene dorsalis | reverse complement strand
ATATGTGTGTGTGTGTGTGTGTGTGTGTGTGTGTGTGTGTGTGTGTGTGTGTGTGTGTGTGTGTGTGTGAGAGAGATAGAGAGACAGAGAGAGAAAGAAAGGAAACCAGACAAGGAGCAAGGAGGGGGCGTGAGAATTAATCTGCACACAGCTCTACGATGAAATTAGCCAAGTATTTTTAGTTCATTATGAAAATGTGGTTGGACTAATCGGAGCAGGTGGTTCTTCAGTGTGGCCCAGGACATATTTGAATGTGGAGTGATCAGATCTAAAACTCGTTCTCAATGCATCTTGGGTGTGTTGACCTCTAAACTTAGAACTGTCCACTTGTCAGCAGATCACCAGAGACAGAGGTTGACGCCAAATCAGACTTTTTCATTTTAGAGTAAGATAGTTGCTTGTTGGATCCTTGTGGTTTTAATGTCCAGTTGTGTCTGTAAATCTTTAAGACAGGAGGAGGAGGAGAAGTTGGGAGCCCTTAAAGTGGCGAATCAAAACACTTCTTTGGCTGCAAAATCAAGCCATGCAGCCCAAGCTTGCAAACCCACATTCCTCCATTGTCTTGCGTATACCGCATGCATTATCCTCAGCACAATGGGGGCTCAGATGGTGTATGCAAACCAGTGCTCTCCTGTGTTCATCAAGGATTCTTCCATGATGAAGTTTTCATCCAGCCACTGAGCTGTTCAACTAAACGTACTCACTGGACAAACGTCAGAGTTCAGAATGGGTCCAAATGTGGTATTAGCTCGCAAAAACTTTGATCCTCTACCATGAAAACGTTGGTCATCAGGAGCTTCGAACTCAATTATTTTGTCGTTTATTGCTGTAGCGTTTTCGCTGTCTTTCAAATGCCTGTTGAAGAGAGACATCCACATTTGCTTTTTTTATTTCAGCTTCAAAGCTAGCTGCTGCTGCGGCTGCTTCATGCTCTTCAAATACTGCTTTGCTGTTTTTGGTGACTTGCAAGATTTACTGTGTCTTTTTTCCTCCCCTCAGAATCCTTGTTGAACATGTTTTGAAAATTGCAGCGGTGCTGTCGTCCTAAGCCACCGAGATAAACCAGACCGGCAAAGACATGTTAGCTCTCAACTCCAGACATGAAACAGTACATGAGAGGAGTACTGAGATACAGCAACTGATGTGATGAGTGTGACAATGCCACCTGCTGGTGTTGCAATATCACCGTATCAACAAATCTGGTTAAATTTCATTATTGGAGCGGTAAAAATTGGCATCCCGTTTCCTATATTAGACCAATAATTCATCAGGCCAAATAAT
Organism: Selene dorsalis; assembly: GCA_900303245.1. Taxonomy (NCBI): domain Eukaryota; kingdom Metazoa; phylum Chordata; class Actinopteri; order Carangiformes; family Carangidae; genus Selene; species Selene dorsalis. Next base: position 20,511 of record OMNW01031065.1, on the reverse strand, counting down.
TATCATGCACCCCTGCTCAAAATATTACAAGGCTATTCTGAATGACTTCAAAACATAAAACTCTTTGAACAAAGATAGTCAGATACCTACCTGCAGCCAGAGAATCATTCTGAATTATTGCTACACTTACACAAACATGAGTCAGCTGTGATGACTAAAGAAATAACTCTACAAAATAACAAATGCTGCTATTGTTCAACTATCAGAAATGGGTCACTCAGTGGAAATAGTGACTCAGAGGCTTGAACTGTCGCCTTTCAGCAGTAAGGGTCGGCATTTTCTTTCTGGCCCGTTTTCTGTCTTCTCTTCCTCCTCCCCCCATAATTCAAAGACACTGAAGCGAGATGGCTTGGAGACCATAAATTGCCTGTAACTACAAATGTCACTGTCTGTCCATTTGTGTGCACTAGGTCTTGTGCACTTGTGGACTAAGATCCCTCTTTCCCAAAAAAGAAACATTTTCAAGTCGGCCCACTAGGAAAAGAAAGAAAGAAAAACTGACAGACATAAGAAAAAAAATAATTTGAACCTTAGTTTGTTATTGCATCTTTTTTGCAGATCCCGGATCTCTTACGGAAACATTAATGTTTCCTGTTTCCATCGTGAAATGGGCAATCTGTCTGACAAGATCACCAAAACTACAAAACAAATTAGAAGATCAAGCTCACTCTCAGCTGTAAGGGTGTGAGCTCACCATCCACCAACACAGAGGAATAAACTTTGATTCCTGGTTTGGTTGTGCACTCTAACACGCACAACGGCCTGTGTTCACAGGTGGTAGAGGTGTGGTCCTCATTGCTCTCTTATGTCGTTTGCTGGTAGGTTTAAAAAAAGTGTCTGGTAGCACCATGTGTCACAGAGGTAGCGGGTGGCTGTCTACACACTCAACATTAGCAGTGAAAAAGACCGCAGAGCCTGGGCTGTCGAAACTTTGCAGATCAGGATAAAAAATGTAAAATAAATAAATAAATTTAAAAAATCAAACAACAACAAAAATGTTTCCTCACTGTGTAGGACTGGAGGTGATGCTGAGTGGAGTCAGAGTCAATTGACCAGTGGAATCTGGGTGTTATACAGTAGCCTTACATGGATGTTTATTCTATGCGTGGCTGCACAGCATCATGGGCAACAATCAACACAACACAAAACAGATTTTTTTAAATCTGAAACTCATCAGAGTATTGTTGTTCTCAGAGTGAGGGCTATTCCATGTGAAAAATGGCAAAAAACAAAACAAAACAAAACAAAAAAACAAAGCCAAAAATTTCACACAACATTGTGCACAGTTCCCTTCACAGAGGAGCAAAACCTGGCTCAAACCAGGGAGAAAGGTGAGAGGGCTTGAAATGGCAGCTTCACAAAATGGCAGTCTCAATATCAACAGTTAAGAGGAGCTCCAGGAGCTGCAAAGAAAAAAGCCATATCTGAGACTGGTCAATAAACGGTAAAGATTAAGAGAAGCTAAATATTTTTGACAGAAGGAGATTGGAAAACAGTGGAAAAAGTTTTAGGGACAGACAAATTCAATTTGAAGTGAGAAAGCAGAGTGGCCAGCGCAGTAACAAGATCTCAACCTTAAGATTTGTCCATTTGACCAACACAACTTGTGAAGGGTGCTTCAGGACAAATTTATTATTTCAAGTAAGGATCATTGTTTCACACCTTGTCACTTTGTGTATTTATAAAAAAAAAACAACAACACAAAATCTTCTGGTTGATTAGCACTATCTATCATTTTGGAAAACGATATCCAATCCACAGTGACCATCTTATTGTAGCTCTTCACAACAAACTCTCTCCAACTGGTGTTAAACAGAGAATTTATTCCTTTATCTTGTCCCCCTCCTCTATGTACATCAGACCCAGGTGAATAGTTCTGAATGTAGATATACATTCAGAGCAACTCTTGACAAAGACACATACAGTAAATGGACAGCCATCCTTTTCTCTGGGCCTGTAACCTCTTAAGGGCCATAATGCTGTTTCAAGATGTGTGGGTGCAGATTAGTTCACCCTTTTACTGCACATGCTGCAATATGGTGAGAAGAGCACAGCTGTTACTCAGTGGAATAAGATGAAAATATATATCTCAACACGAACACCGTTGCAGGCATTCAGGCTTACATGGAGCAGAACCAGTACACACTTGTACTTCAAGTGATTTTAAAAGTACTGGTGTTGTTACGTCTCTAATCGATGGCTGAAGCTGTTTGCAAGCACCCGTGTTTGGTGAAGGAAAAAAAAAAAAAAAACTTGTCAGTTGTTGCAGTTTATAATCTAACTGTCATAAATTATTTCTTAGATTTCTATATATAACCACTGCATGTTCTATACAATATCCCACTGCCAAAACAGGTTTCCTGTGCAAAGGTGAAGAGGCTGTGAGATCTCTATGCCTGTGGGGATCCCCTATTTCAGTCTCTCATACCTTGCAGTAATGCTGACAGCTGTAGCTGCACTGGCTCCCTCACCTGCCTACACTAATATATACATTACGCTCCATGAGTTGGAGTTAGGGAGCAAAATGTACATTGCATGGTTTTCCCTGATGCAATTAAAGATCGCTAAACCATGAGCAGTAGCCTAGTCTGTTCCATAACCATGAAGCGGAATATTAGATTTCCCAGCTCCCCCTGCTTGAGCAGTCTGAAAGTGATAAGGAGATGGGGAAACTCTGTGCAGGAAACCTGGGATCAAGCACAGTATGGACCCGTCCTAGTCTAAGGACAGAGACAAGAAATAATTACAGTGTTAGAATTTACATTTAGGTCATCTCAAATTCAGAAATACCAAAAATGAAATTAGGAAAGTGATGGTGTTCGACTTAGATGTTACTAGTATGTTGAGAAACATTAGGAATAATGGCTTTTCCTTGGTCAGTTCAGACACTTTGGTCATTATCTGGACACAACTCTCTATTCTGGACAGTGCTTGCCAGATTTTGACAAAAGTGAGTGAATTGCCAACAATTCCTCGTGCCTATCAAAATTACACTGTCATCCCAGAAATGACTCATCAGAGTATTTTCTGATCTCCCACCTGCATGGCTTACTGTAGGTTTGATTAATTTTAAGGGTTTTACAGCTTTACAGTTAGGGTCTGCATGGGTGTGAGTCACACTGGGGTCCTTGCATCTCATTCCCTATCATCACTCAGCCCTCATCAATCTCCCCAAAGAGGATAATTGATGAATGGCACAAATTCTCAACTTGAACAGAACTTTTACAAGTCATTCAGGAAAAAAATTGTTCGTATGTGAGTGGCTCTTGTGCAAAGCCACTTGTGTGCTCAGTCATCGTCTTTGACTAACATATTGCACCACTGTAGAATTATAAAACCCCATTTCTCCCTTTGTTGTTGAAAGAAGATGATTATTATTTACACAACTGCAAGATGTCTCTCATCAAGGAAACAAACAAACTTACAGCAGGGGGTCATTTTTTGTATTTTCATTTTTAAAAATGCTGTAATTTTTCATTTTATTTTCATAGTACTACTATTGTAGTGTTGTGAATGAACACATAAAAATTGGTGTTAGTTGAGCATGCACAGTTTTGCATCAGCTCTGTAAACTGAACTCAGAGATATAGCTCTTCAAGTGTGCACTTGCACATCATCCAGGGAACACCACGCCATTGTTTAGATGCAAATTTTCAAGGGTGTGGTGAGATCATGCTCTCCATTTGGAATATGACAGAGGGTTATTTAATGAGGGGACCAGACTATCCATCTGATAAAGTTTCATCTAAAAGGCAGAACTGTTTGAAGACTGAAGCCAATTAGACATGATATGCAAAGGGGTCCAGGATTTACATTTTCTTCTATCAAGCGACAGATGGATTTATGTCACTAATGCCTCTGATCAGAAGAGGAACGGAGACCAAAGGCACGCACATTATTCATTCAGCACTGCTGCATGCATAATGTTAAGTCTGTATCCATAGAAATATTGTTTCTGAGGCCTGCATCCACAGCGCAGAAATGGGAACTTCTTTCCTATAGCTCATGACTTATAAATTTCTATATATTTCTGAGTGTCTTATTGCAGAATGGCATAATTCTGTCTGGATGTATTAAAATAATAAATCTAATTACAAGCCCTCCATTTGCACAGAGAGGAAAAAAAATACATCAATGGGATTTTGAAAACATATTTACAGAGACTGAGGCAGAGAGCGTATCTGCAGAGAGCGTATCTGCAAATATTGGATTTTGCTGTGAAGGGAGCAAATGGGTCAGGGTAACATTAGACACAGGGAAAACAATGACAAGGCAAGACCAAAGGGGGAAAAAATCAGATAAATAAGAAAAGTAATAAGTCAGATATCAATAGAGTGGATAAAGAAAGCACATCAATGGTAACAAACATACACATACACACAAAGTTTATCGAGTGACTGCATGAAATGGGCTTGAATAAATCTTTTAAATGTTTGAAGTGTCAACTCCAACACTGGTGACTGAGGTTTGCATCATGCATCTCCTTTAGAACCTGTTAGGGTTAAGTAAGACTGTGGTCAAGAGTGGGGCCAAGGATCATGAAAGACATAGTCATTACACAGGGATTTAATGATAGTTTCCATTATAATCAGTTATAATCAAGAAACACAAACAGTCAACGTATTTGCGAAGTTTAAGCAAATTTGCCAAAAATCGATCAGTTAAACATCAAAGAGCATCACTGTGGAACCACAATTATTTTTGATGAGCCCATATATGTCAATACTTCACATAGAGTCAACATAAACCAGTTGTGGGCTGCCATCTTGATGTTTGGCAACCACTCAAAACGATAAATGATAACTTGCGACCACGACAACACACGCTCAGAAACTTCTTTATTAAGATGGATCCCTTCTCAATATCACCTTCATAATTTACTCTCATTATTTTTGAAAATGATGAGCAATCATAGCTTTTACCCTGATTCATTAGGACAGCCTACTCAAAGAGTAGCTGCAAAATGTCTGGATGATTGCCGCACAGCTGATCACTGTTTTGCATAATGAGCTCCACTGAGGTGCAGTCGGCTCGGATTTATTTTAAAAATCTTTCTAACAAGTTTTTTCACAATGTGCTTTACAGGAAATTGGAAGATAAATAGATGCAAAACTGAGTATGTGTGTTCGTGCTTGTTAGTGAGTTCCACAGTGACACTGACTACATGAAAGCAGTTACAGGAACTAAATGACAGACTAACAGGAGGAGGAGGAGGAGCAGAAATGCCCCTTAAGCAATTAAATGTAACGGCTACAACTGTACTGTATGGAGCCCTTGTGCGTCCTTAACAGATAAATGTGGCTGCTTGTCCATGTATACAGTCACTCCCACACACATATACATATATACATACCAACCACATGCACAATATATCTCCTCCTTTTCCCACATATTACCACTTTGCCACATGCAGCGGATGGCTTTGTTTAAAGTACATTGTTAAAGATGTATAGGTGGACACTTGAACATGAATGCTTGCAGTGAGAATCAAAGCCCTTGCAATGGCTGTTTGAACGTACACGACTGTATTACAGGTGTCCACAAAATGAGGCAGCGGGATACAAAGAGATTTTAAAACAAGCCAGTGTTTAGGTCTATGCACAATGGAGCAGATGTGTATACACTACTCATGCAAACCTCTTGTGAAAAATAGGATTGGCATAGAAAAACCATGAGTTTCAATTTCGGGCAAAAAAAGAGCTGAAAGTAAAGCTATTCATTTTCAAAGCTGTTCAGTTTTCAAAGCAGCGGCATATACTGAAGGTGTGCAATGTGCATGCCTCAACAGTATGACAACTGGCGCAGAAAGTCATACGCACAAGTATGAGAGTACTAATTAGATGCATGGTGGAGTGCTGAGCCAATATAGTCAGATAAAGAGCCCCTTTGCGCACAGTTTTCAGTAATTATGTGTAATTGTGATTTTCTGCGTGGCTTCTGAGCTGCTCTTATAACCACGTTCCTCTCAAATGAGTCCTGTGGGGTTCACCTTCCCTTTCCCTGCTCAGCACTTTCACGACACACCCACTGATGGTCTGCTCCAACTCATTATTGTGGGGTCTTGTATGGTTGGCTCTTCACGCCTACATACCCACAACCATGGCCTCTGCTGCCACCCCAAACTCCATCAGTTCAATTTAATTAAATTTCAGAATTTGCATTAGAGAGACTGTCACCACTGAGCTTGATTAATGTACAGACATTCTGAACCCATCTGTGACGTTTTTACAGCAACACACTGAGGGAAAGATACAAGGACAGGTCCTCCTGTGAAATACAACGTGAGGGTGCAAAACGTGACCCAGTTCAAAAAGTCTAATTTGTGAATAGGCTAACAGGACAGCCAGGATAACAGACATAAGGCTATGCTTAGGCATGACAATGCTTTTAGCCAAATGCTAACATCACCATGCCGAAAAGCTAAGAAAATGCTAACATGCTGACGTTGTTGAGATATACAGTAATGTTTACCATGTTCACCATCTTGTGGCAATTACCTCCACTGGGAATGTCAGTATATTAGTAGGTTTGTGTTCCTGTTGAAAATAAAATAAACTGCCACAAAAAGTCAGTCCACCCTGAAGTTGTTGAGGCATTTTATCTAAAACAGTCCAAGGATCAACAGTCAGTTACCCTTTTCCACCAAAAAGAACCGGGTGCTAGTGCCAGTAGTTGGTTCAACTCACGTACCTCCAAAGAGCCAGTTTGCTTTTCCACTGGTAAGGAGCCAAGTCAGAGCCAGGCTCCCTATGCAGGGGCTGCTCCTGTCTATGCTTCCTACTAGCATTAATTCTCGGTCCGAACCCAACCAAAAATAAAAAAAAAGGAAAAAAGAAAAATAGGAAGCCGTCTTTGTTGTAATCACAGCGAACAGCGACTACGTTTTGATGGCAAGATGTTTTGATTCTGATGAACGTTAGTCACCACATCCTGTAGCTCAGCATCGATAATGTCTATGTATATCTTTGTGCTGATCCTGTTGGTCAAGTAACCCCGCCCCCAGCCCCTGGTGTAAGCGGTTCTTGGCTCTAGACCAGCAAGGAGTTGGTGCTTGTATGGAACCAGTTTTGAGAGCCAGGAGCCAGTGCTTAGGCGGTCGAAAAAAAAAGAACAGGTGCTAAGTCAGGCTCTGGCTCCAAACTAGCACTGGAACCAGCCTGGTGGAAAAGTTGTAAGTAAGATTCATCAACCGGGATCCATTAATGCCTGGACCAATTTTTATGCCAATCCATCAAGTAAATATTAAGATATTTCATTTAACAAAGTCAGGAGATCACCAAAATCACCAGAATTCATCCACAAAATGGCAAAGCAATCAATTTAATATTTGTTGAGATAGTTCAGTTTTGACCCAAGTGGCAGTTCAACAAAACAACCAGCAGACCAAAATTGCCATTTTTAAAGCCTTGCTGCTACCATGGCTGGCCTTAAAATAAGAGGACAGTAAGGCAAAGATGAAAAATGTGCTCTTGCTGTTGATTTAAAGAATATATACTGTGGGAACAAACTTTCTGGGCAAAAGGCTTCCTAGACAGGGTTTCCAGGTTATACGAGATATACTTGTACAGTCTAATGCAATCCAGTACAAGAACCCTGCAATGAACCTTTACTTCGTGAAACTTTTAAGTTCACTTTGTTCGATTAGGAGAGCAGCAGCTTTCCCTTCTGGGAGTGTAGCCAGGCCTGTATCACTGGGCTTGGCTTTGGTACTTCTCAGGTGAGGGCCATAGCTTGTGCACTATCCGTGGGATAGCTGAAGATACCTCTAGCACTGGCTTCAGAGTTAAATTCCTTGATAGGAGCTGGAGCTCCCCCATTCTCTAACACTGGTTATGGAAAAAAGCCTGGGGTCAGAGTGAGAATACTAACAAATCAAAACCTGTGTTGGAGCTAAACAGGTTTTTAAATTAGTTTTGCAAGGTTGTTCGGATACAGTGTTTTTCATAAGTGACAATGAAAAATGTCCTTAGTTTGTGGTTATCACTGTTATCACTATTTAACATTGCATTATTTGAAATGTTGCAAAAGTATCTTGATTTGTAATTTAGACATGTTCAGTTGAGACGAAATGAAGCCCTCACCTTTGATATTCACCTGAAATGTCAATGCTCAACAGTAAAACACTGTGACACACAAGGGCAATGCAATATATCAATGGCAGGTAGTTTTAGAACAGTTATGCTGCAAATGGGCCTGACCATCTCCACAGACACTATCAAAGGCCTTTAGCGGGCACAGCAGATGTTTTTATACAGAGTCAGAAAGATCTTCTGGATCATAAACAGTCAACTAAAGATTAAGTTGGATTTCAAGGCAAAAACATTTGAGCATCTTTAAGTATTTAAGAAAGATGCTATTTCATGAGAGCTCACAGAGCCTCAAGTGCACTTATCATCACACACTCCATGTTTTCTGTTCTGTACTTCAGGGAACATTTCCACAATCACACACCTGGGACAGGTCTCCACCCACCAAGATTGATACATCACATATGACTTGCAGCAGGTTGCTGAGTAAATGCTTTGCCAGATTATCTATTTGTTGCTTCTCTCTGCCGTTTTACTCCCTTTGGTGATGTCTCTCATGCAGTGAATTGGAATTTCAAATTTTCGCTTTTGATGACATTTTTGTGCTGAGGGCTCTGCCATAATGTTTTCTCAGTTGAATAAATATGTAAATATAGACCGCTGTGTCATGTCTGATTAAACAAATGAATGACTTCATTAATTAAAACTTTTTTTTTTTGCCAACTTTGTGTACTTCTGATGACAAATTTATTTAAGAACATTGTGATCATACACAGGGCTGGTTTTACCTTGTTGATGCATTTTTGAATGCTTTGATGATCATTTGAAATCTTCAATAGGCTGTTAAATTATAGCACTTCACATCGACTGAATCATATCCATATTCCATATTTTATAATTATTTCTAAATATTTGCAGCACAGAAAGTAAAACAGTAAATGCCATAATTTGTGAGCTCAAAAAGCCCCGAGTTGTAGTAGCAGAGCTGGATCCTGGTGGTGTGAACATTGAGTTTGTTCCACCATGATGCCACCCTGCGAGCCCCCAGGTGGATGCCTTGGGTTTTTCACCACAGTTCAGGGTTTCTTTCATGCCATCTGCGCCTGGCTCCGGGACATGGCATTCAAGCAGGGCACAGAGCAGACATGGCTCCTATGTCGTCACTGCAAAGAGGCTAGAAGCTTTCACTTTGAGTGAACAAACCTCAGGTCACATCGCATTAATAGCACCAACAATGAGTGCATCATCCTTTTGGATTTGCCTTTTATTTTCACTGCTGTGAGCATCTACATTGCAGTTAT